>OY986435.1:157593437-157805937 GCA_963920525.1 Dichetophora obliterata | reverse complement strand
CATCATCATATCATCATCATAATATCATCATCATCATCATCATCATCAGATCATCATCATCATATCAACATCATCATCAACACATCATCATCAACATTATATCATCATCATATCATTATCATCATCTCATCATCAACATATCATCATCATCCTATCATCATCATCATATCATCATCATCATATTATCATATCATCATAATCATATCATCATCATCATATCATTATCATCTAATCATCATCTCATAATCATCATATCATCATCATCATCATCATATCATCATCAGCATATCTTCACCATATCATATCATCATCATCATATCATCATCAATCATCATCATATCATCCTCATCATATCATCATCTCATCATCATCATCATATCATCATCATTACTATCATTATATCATCATCATATCATCATCATCACATCATCATCATATCATCATCATCATATCATATCATATCATCATAATCATATCATCATATCATCATCATCATATCATTTATCATCTCATCATCATCATCATCATATCATCATCATCATATCTTCACCATATCATATCATCATCATTCATATCATCACCATATCATATCATCATCATCATATCATCATCAATCATCATCATCTCATCATCATCATATCATCATCATACCATCATTATATCATCATCATCATATCATCATCATATCATCATCATATCACACCACCTACTCCTCCCCCCCCCCCCCCCTTCTTCTTCGTCCCCTAGCATCTCCATGCTACACACCCCACCACCACCCCACCACCACCCCACCACCACCACCCCCCCACCAACCCACCACCACCCCACCACCACCACACCACCACCACCCACCACCACCCCACCACCACCACCCCTCCCAACACCACCCCACCACCACCACCCCACCCCATCACCACCCACCACCACCTCCCACCACCTCCACCACCACGCCTCCCCCACCCCACCTCCACCACCCACCTCCCCACACCTCCACCCCACCCACCCACAACCACCTCCCACCACCACCACACCACCACACCCACCACCACCCCCCACCCACCCACCACCACCCACCACCTCCACCACACCACCACCACCTCACCACATCCTCCCACCATCCACCACAACCACCACACCTCCTCCTCCCCTCCCCAACACCTCCCATCCACATCATCCACATCACATCCACAACACCACATCACCACGGCATCATCAACGCATCACCATCACATCATCATCATCACATCAACATCATCACATCACCACATCATCATCATCACATCATCATCATCACGTCATCATCATCACATAACATCATCGCATCATCACCATCACATCATCATCACACCATAATCATCATCAGATAATCATCATCATAATCACATCATCATCATCACATCATCATCATCATCATCATCATCACAACATCATCATCACATCATCATCATCGCATCATCATCGCATCATCAACGCATCATCACCATCACATCATCATCATCACATCATCATCACATCATCACATCATCACATCATCACATCATCATCACATAATCATAAAATCATCATCACATCATCTCCATTATCACATCATCATCACATCATCATCACATCATTATCACATAATTATTACATCATTATCACATCATCACATCATTATTACATCATCATCATCACATCATCATCACGTTATCCTCACATCATCCTCATTACGCCATCATCACATCATGATCATCACATCAAAATCATCACATCATCACATCATCATCATCACATATTCATCACATCATCATCATTATCACATCATCATCGCATCATCATCGCATCATCATCATCGCATCATCATCATCGCATCATCATCATCGCATCATCATCATCGCATCATCATCATCGCATCATCATCATCGCATCATCATCATCGCATCATCATCATCATCATCATCATCCATCATCATCATCATCATCATCATCATCATCATCATCATCATCATCATCATCATCATCATCATCATCATCATCATCATCATCATCATCATCATCATCATCATCATCATCATCATCATCATCATCATCATCATCATCATCATCATCATCATCATCATCATCATCATCATCATCATCATCATCATCATCATCATCATCATCATCATCATCATCATCATCATCATCATCATCATCATCATCATCATCATCATCATCATCATCATCATCATCATCATCATCATCATCATCATCATCATCATCATCATCATCATCATCATCATCATCATCATCATCATCATCATCATCATCATCATCATCATCATCATCATCATCATCATCATCATCATCATCATCATCATCATCATCATCATCATCATCATCATCATCATCATCATCATCATCATCATCATCATCATCATCATCATCATCATCATCATCATCATCATCATCATCATCATCATCATCATCATCATCATCATCATCATCATCATCATCATCATCATCATCATCATCATCATCATCATCATCATCATCATCATCATCATCATCATCATCATCATCATCATCATCATCATCATCATCATCATCATCATCATCATCATCATCATCATCATCATCATCATCATCATCATCATCATCATCATCATCATCATCATCATCATCATCATCATCATCATCATCATCATCATCATCATCATCATCATCATCATCATCATCATCATCATCATCATCATCATCATCATCATCATCATCATCATCATCATCATCATCATCATCATCATCATCATCATCATCATCATCATCATCATCATCATCATCATCATCATCATCATCATCATCATCATCATCATCATCATCATCATCATCATCATCATCATCATCATCATCATCATCATCATCATCATCATCATCATCATCATCATCATCATCATCATCATCATCATCATCATCATCATCATCATCATCATCATCATCATCATCATCATCATCATCATCATCATCATCATCATCATCATCATCATCATCATCATCATCATCATCATCATCATCATCATCATCATCATCATCATCATCATCATCATCATCATCATCATCATCATCATCATCATCATCATCATCATCATCATCATCATCATCATCATCATCATCATCATCATCATCATCATCATCATCATCATCATCATCATCATCATCATCATCATCATCATCATCATCATCATCATCATCATCATCATCATCATCATCATCATCATCATCATCATCATCATCATCATCATCATCATCATCATCATCATCATCATCATCATCATCATCATCATCATCATCATCATCATCATCATCATCATCATCATCATCATCATCATCATCATCATCATCATCATCATCATCATCATCATCATCATCATCATCATCATCATCATCATCATCATCATCATCATCATCATCATCATCATCATCATCATCATCATCATCATCATCATCATCATCATCATCATCATCATCATCATCATCATCATCATCATCATCATCATCATCATCATCATCATCATCATCATCATCATCATCATCATCATCATCATCATCATCATCATCATCATCATCATCATCATCATCATCATCATCATCATCATCATCATCATCATCATCATCATCATCATCATCATCATCATCATCATCATCATCATCATCATCATCATCATCATCATCATCATCATCATCATCATCATCATCATCATCATCATCATCATCATCATCATCATCATCATCATCATCATCATCATCATCATCATCATCATCATCATCATCATCATCATCATCATCATCATCATCATCATCATCATCATCATCATCATCATCATCATCATCATCATCATCATCATCATCATCATCATCATCATCATCATCATCATCATCATCATCATCATCATCATCATCATCATCATCATCATCATCATCATCATCATCATCATCATCATCATCATCATCATCATCATCATCATCATCATCATCATCATCATCATCATCATCATCATCATCATCATCATCATCATCATCATCATCATCATCATCATCATCATCATCATCATCATCATCATCATCATCATCATCATCATCATCATCATCATCATCATCATCATCATCATCATCATCATCATCATCATCATCATCATCATCATCATCATCATCATCATCATCATCATCATCATCATCATCATCATCATCATCATCATCATCATCATCATCATCATCATCATCATCATCATCATCATCATCATCATCATCATCATCATCATCATCATCATCATCATCATCATCATCATCATCATCATCATCATCATCATCATCATCATCATCATCATCATCATCATCATCATCATCATCATCATCATCATCATCATCATCATCATCATCATCATCATCATCATCATCATCATCATCATCATCATCATCATCATCATCATCATCATCATCATCATCATCATCATCATCATCATCATCATCATCATCATCATCATCATCATCATCATCATCATCATCATCATCATCATCATCATCATCATCATCATCATCATCATCATCATCATCATCATCATCATCATCATCATCATCATCATCATCATCATCATCATCATCATCATCATCATCATCATCATCATCATCATCATCATCATCATCATCATCATCATCATCATCATCATCATCATCATCATCATCATCATCATCATCATCATCATCATCATCATCATCATCATCATCATCATCATCATCATCATCATCATCATCATCATCATCATCATCATCATCATCATCATCATCATCATCATCATCATCATCATCATCATCATCATCATCATCATCATCATCATCATCATCATCATCATCATCATCATCATCATCATCATCATCATCATCATCATCATCATCATCATCATCATCATCATCATCATCATCATCATCATCATCATCATCATCATCATCATCATCATCATCATCATCATCATCATCATCATCATCATCATCATCATCATCATCATCATCATCATCATCATCATCATCATCATCATCATCATCATCATCATCATCATCATCATCATCATCATCATCATCATCATCATCATCATCATCATCATCATCATCATCATCATCATCATCATCATCATCATCATCATCATCATCATCATCATCATCATCATCATCATCATCATCATCATCATCATCATCATCATCATCATCATCATCATCATCATCATCATCATCATCATCATCATCATCATCATCATCATCATCATCATCATCATCATCATCATCATCATCATCATCATCATCATCATCATCATCATCATCATCATCATCATCATCATCATCATCATCATCATCATCATCATCATCATCATCATCATCATCATCATCATCATCATCATCATCATCATCATCATCATCATCATCATCATCATCAGCATCATCATCATCATCATCATCATCATCATCATCATCATCATCATCATCATCATCATCATCATCATCATCATCATCATCATCATCATCATCATCATCATCATCATCATCATCATCATCATCATCATCATCATCATCATCATCATCATCATCATCATCATCATCATCATCATCATCATCATCATCATCATCATCATCATCATCATCATCATCATCATCATCATCATCATCATCACATCATCATCATCATCCATCATCATCATCATCATCATCATCATCATCATCATCATCATCATCATCATCATCATCATCATCATCATCGTCATCATCATCGTCATCATCATCGTCATCATCATCGTCATCATCATCGTCATCATCATCGTCATCATCATCGTCATCATCATCGTCATCATCATCGTCATCATCATCGTCATCATCATCGTCATCATCGTCATCATCGTCATCATCATTATTATTATTATTATTATTATTATTATTATTATTATTATTATTATTATTATTATTATTATTATTATTATTATTATTATTATTATTATTATTTTTATATTATATATTATTATATATTATATATTATATAATATAAAAAAATTTGAATAATTCTAAAAAACAAATAAACCCCCACCCCGAAATTTTTTCTGGGTACTCGCTTGATTAAAGCCATAAAAAGATAAAAAAACATAAATTTGATTTTTGTATGGCTGATTTTTTCTAATAAAATAGGACAAAAAAATTTGTTTGCTTTTCTTCGGCACAAAATCGAAAATCGAACCGAGTTTAATGTCAAATATCTCTCTAAATTTGTTTTTATCATGTTGTTTTTGTTTTTATCAACAATGATTTGATTTAAAAAAAACGTTGCTAAATCAAAACAAAAATTACTTTCTGACGTATCCAATATATTGGACAAATCCACTGAAAAGGTTTATCATCCCAGTGAAGTAAAACTGTCTTTTTTCAATTCATTTATCTTTCTTTTCAGGTAGAAAAGTTCATTTTCGGCACCCATAAATGAACCTTATCGGACTCATTCGACGGACTTAAATGCTTCAAAAAACGAAACGTTTTATCTTCATAAATGAGTTAAAAAAACAATCACCAATTGTGCCTTTTTTTGTTCGGAAACGAGTTGAAAAGCGAACTATTGATAAGTAATTTTCCAGCTCTCAGAAATAAACTATTTTAAACTCTTTCGCCGAACTGAATTGCCTCTCAAAAACGAACAATTTTTTGTTCAAAAACAAGTTAAAATATGAACAAGTTGAATATGAAAAAGTACTTTTTCGACACTCAGAAATTAAGTCTTGTTATTGCATATCGATAATAAGTTTTAAAAGAAATGATAATGTAATCAAATTCTTTTCATTTTATTTGAACAATGTAGTAATATATCCAGGGCCATCGCCAGCGAAATAGTGCTCGCAGAACTAAATTTATTCGAAATAAGAAACCATAAGATTAGAATTAAAACAAAAACTTTATGGGGGGAAATGAACAGTATTTTTGATGGAAACGAAATTTAATGAATTCACCCAAAGGATGTAGTTTAGATCTACTTATTAAAAAACATAAATTAAAAAAAAAATTCTACCAAAAAACGTACGCAAATCTCTCACTTTACGCTTCTTACGTGGTTCAGTGAGACGGAGAATATTTGATGATTCTTTTTTAAACTCATTCAAGAATTATTTATGAATAAAAAGTGGTTAATTTATAAGTAATTGTTTCCTACTAAAATGATAAAAGAGTGTTTCTTTTTCGGCTCAAAATAAGTTTGTTAATAATTTTGCAAAAGAACTACATTTTTTTATGGATAAAATTTTCTCGAATTTAATCTTCTTTAGCAAGAACATGAATTATACAAATTAAAACAAGCAAAATTCACCAAAAAACTGTTTACCCGAAAACGTACTTAAAACTATCGCATATAGTTCAGTTTTAATATCTTTCGTTTTACCTAGGATAACAAAATTTTTTTTCACCTTAATTTTTTTTTTAACTATGACAACGACATAGTAAAGCTTTTGTAAAACCATAAAACTGGCAAATTACTACATTTTTGCCTTTTTGACTTATTTTATTAATCCATAGCGGAAAATTTTTATGATTTTTTTTTTCATTAAGACTAATTGTCCTAAAAGAGATATTTAAACTTATTTTTATTATTACTTAGACCACTTTCGTTGCTTAATTTTGGCCAGCTTTTTTTAATTTTGGACCTGATTTTTTTTATCAAAACTATATACTTTCGAGAATACAGTGCTAAATTTTTGTAAGGCTACTGACATCGCTTCCACTTCTACAGCCGTTTAACCAGGTATCGAGCGCACAGTGTTTCATCTACACCCATTTATCTCAAAACAACTTTTTTCGGCAATGTGTTATATAACTTATTGTTCATTATTTTAACCTTTAAAAAATCTTCAAAATGCCTCAAATTTTCGAGCGTAGACTACCCCTGCCTTTAATAAAATAAAATCAAAAACATTTAAAAATTAGAAAAATATATTTTATCAATTATTTTAAGAACCCATTCTTTAGCCATTCGTAAGAAGTTCAGCTAGCAGATCTCTTTAGAGCAGTGAGATCTGCGGGTGGCCTGAAAAATCTTTGCTTTTCATACAAAAAAATATATGGGCTTGGATATGAGAGCGAAAGAGCTACGACATATATATGCAGAGCTAGGTATTTTGCGATTACAATTACTTTCCAATTACAATTGCAGTAATTGCAATCTTAAAAAGTAAATGATTACGATTACTGTAATTGTAATGTAAGAAAAGCTTTATTACGATTATTGTAATCTATATACAGGCAAATTACAATTACAATTACTGTAATTGTAACAATTAAAATTACTGCAATCCTAATCATGTTATTTGTAATTTAATTACCACTAATGTGAATAACTAAAATAAAAAATGTTTATGTGAAATTTTATAAATTTTAAAATATATAATTGTAATATAAATATTGTCTTATTTTTCTCCTTACTAATAAGCAAATATATTGCGATTTTATTCCGAAACTATTTTATTTTGAACAATACGTTTTTAATTATATAAATCAGAGAACTGCACAAGCCTACTTGAAGTTCAAGCCTTTTCAAGTACTTGAATTCAAGTCTGCATCCAAACTTGAAAAAGCAAGCTTTAGCCAGCTTGAAAAAATACCAAACAGATACAAGTCATATCCATGCTTGCTCGTTGGCTTGGCTTGTTTAGGCTTACTTTGTCGGTCAGAAAGTTTAAAAGCTTGAAACGATCGGCAGAAGCTTATAAGCTCGCAAGTATCCAATTAATTGAATTTAAAGCAAGTAATATCCAAAAAATTCAATGAGCGTGTGTAGGAAAAGCTTAAGCGTAATAAAACATTTAAGGGTTCTGTGGATTCCGTGGTTAGCAGTTTTAGAGGTAGCTGATTTCGATTTTGATGTCAAAATTTAAAATTCAAGATGCCAGATAGAGTTGCCACCTAGATTTTTTTGAATTTTTGCGAATTCTTGTAATTTTGAAATTCTAAGAAAGGATTTGTTTTCGAATCTAATGTCACAGTTTTAAAATTTAAGATGGAGGTTAGGGCTGCCACCTAAATTTTTAACACAGTATTGCCACTTAGTAAAATGTATTTTTAAGAGTTTTAAACATCATTTAACAGCGCTAGGGGGTTTCGAATCTAAAGACAGAATTTTAAAAATCGATTTGGATAAAAGGTGGCAACCCAAATATAAAAATTACATAATTTTGAAATTCTAACAACGGATTCGGATTCAGCGACCCATTTTTACCTAGTGTTCGCGACAGCACCGAATTCGTTATATTGAATTTTAAAATTCTGACTTCAGATTCGAAATCAGCGACCCCCTAACACTATTAAATGATGAACTCTTTAAAATACATTTTAATGGGTGGCAAAACTAAATGGGTGGCATAATGATGCATGGTAAGTGGAAAATCTCCGAGTGGATAGACAACCCTGAGAAGAAGCTGAAGACACCTAGAAATAGCAGCGATAATAAAGATGATCATCATATAAATAGAACTATGAGTAAGCTTGTAAATAATGATAGTTCCACTAAGCTTAATTCAAAGTCTATTAAAAGTAAAGCATCAATTAATGATGGCAATGTTCATCATAAAATTAAAATAATGAGTAATCCTACGAATAATGTTTATTCTTCTAAGTTTAACTATAAGTCTAATAAAAGTAATGCTCCTAATAAACCTTTGCCAGATAGTAACTGGTCTTATAAAACAAATGTTTTTCCCAAATTTTCTCCTTTTCCAAAACATACTTCAATTCCTCTAACCTCTTCCGTTCAAAAATCATTAAAATCTCAACGCGTCTCGTTTAACCTTAACCCTGAATCTGACTCCCTCTACATTAAAATTACACCTAAAATCCACAGTACATCCTATCCTAATTTCGTGCACTCTCATACTCTAAGCCCATCTCCATCTGATCCAATTATAATTGAGCCCTCGAACCAACTTGTCAGTCCGAAGTCATTCCTAGACCCTCTACTACCACCAAGAGTCAAATTAACGTTAAATTCTTGCGCAGACACTGAGAGTAGATATGCCCTTTCTCGCCTTAGAGAGAACAGTGTATTTAATAACGTTCGTCTGTATCTCGCCTACATGCACAAAGCCCCTGATTCAACATGCATTGAAGGCAAGACTAAAACTAATCTTAAAGTTTTAATTCAGCAAGAAGGTCTGCCTACCGATGTTGATGACTTGCTTAACTTATTTATTCGTTTTCACGACCAACTCGGCGTGACGATCGATCAAGTCAAGGCGGATCTTGATACCTATGGTGCTCACGTCAGGACTAAACATGTCTCCCTTCTTCAAAAATCGCGTAAAGATCAACAACAATATTATCGTCCCTAACTCCCATTTCTTAAATATATTTTACCATAACTGCGGCGGCATGAGAAGCAAATTAAATAATCTTTATGTTGACGCCAAATCATGTCACTTCAATGTTCTAGTATTCACTGAGACATGGTTAAATGATACCTTCAATAATGAAGAAATTCTTGACAGTAATTGGACTGTATTCAGAAACGATCGGGATTACTCCTCTACTGGTCTTTCTAGAGGAGGTGGCGTTCTCATAGCAACTCACAATTCTCTTTCAAGTGAGTTAATAGATACGCATACCCATAAACTTTTTGATCACCTGATAATTAAAGTCTGTTCTGGAAATAGTCTTTTTATGTACATAGGTGTCGTTTACATTCCTCCCGGCTCAAGTGAAACAACATACAACGAGCTATGTGAAACACTGTCCTCCTTTACATTCACTCTTAAAGAGGAAGATAAGGTTGTTATTCTTGGTGACTTCAACCGGCCAAATATCTCTTTTGTCGTTGATGAAAATGACAAGTATCTTCTTCCTGTTAACCTTTCTAATGCCATAGATTTCTCATTATTTAGTACATTTTATGGCAACGATCTGCAACAAGTTTCTTCTGAACAAAATAAAAATGGCAGATGGTTGGACCTTATCTTTACAAACTCGTACGATGAAGTGAAGGTTAGTCCATGCACTGAAGCAGAAAATTTATTTACTAACACTGTTCACCATACAGCTTTAACAGTTGCTTTCTCTGCTAACGACATTACTTTTACCCAGTCTTATAATAACTCTATTGCATACAATTACCTCAACGCCGATTACGAAAGTATTAAATGTTATCTAAATGCTCTAAACTGGAATAATATTCTATCCAACATAGATTTAGACAGCGCTGTCTCAAGATTTTATCAGCACATTTTTACTGCTATCGAAAATTATGTGCCAAAAAAAAAGAAAAAGAATAAGCTTTCGGAGCCATGGCTAGACAAAAATCTCAGATTTTTGAGAAACCAAAGAAACAAAATTTACAAACATCTCAAAAACACCGATAATGTAAGCGATGAACTGAAGCTAAGATATGACGAGCTATCTAAAGAGTTCTCTATCAAGTCAGAAGAAGCGTATAAGTTGTACACTAACCTTATCGGCGAGAAAATTGTTGAAGAGCCACAAAAATTTTTTGACTTCGTTAACATGAAGCGAAAATCTAGCGGCTATCCATCTTCTATGTTTAAAGGTGATGTCAATTCCTCCAACCCTCATGAAATAAGCAACTTATATGCAGACTATTTTAAAGAAGTTTTCTGTGTTTTCACAAGTAATACTTATAGTTCCTCTGAGTTAAAATTTCAAGGTACCTTATCAAAACAGATTTTAGTTACATCCGGCGTACCACAAGGTAGTCACCTTGGTCCACTTCTCTTTAATATTTTTATCTCAGACCTATCTGATATTCTTTGCGATATCCCACATCTAATGTATGCAGACGACCTAAAAATGTACCATGTTATTAAATCGGAAACAGATGTAATTTACTTACAGTCGAAACTGTCATCTCTTGAGCACTGGTGCAATCAAAATAAACTACATCTTAGTGTTAAGAAATGCTGCGTAGTAACCTTCTCCCGTAAAAATTTGGTAACAAATAACAGTTACTTCCTCAATAGCACTGAACTTAAAAGAGTCAACCATATTGTTGATCTTGGTGTAGACTTGGACAACAATTTGCGTTTCAACTTACATTATGATAAAATTGTATCTAGGGCCAGCAAACTACTCGGTTTTATAAAACGGCGTGCAAAAGAGTTCAAAAATGTTTGGGTCACGAAAGCTTTATACTGCGCGTTAGTGCGCCCTATTCTTGAATATGGATGCATTATTTGGAATCCTGCTTTCGAATCACACAGTGAAAGACTTGAATCTATTCAAAAGCAATTTCTGCTTTTTACGCTTAGGGACACGTATAACCCCCGTGAGTACAATATATTGCCACCTTATGATTTTAGGCTTAGCCTTCTGAATTTAATGCCCCTTTCATCAAGAAGGACTTTTCTTAGTTCATGTTTTACCTTTGATGTCATTAACGGTGTTGTTGATAGCGAGTATATATCAAACAAGATACGATTTAATGACCCGATCAGACGTACACGGCATACACGACTATTAAATGAATATCAACATCACACTGTCTACGCAAGAAATGAGCCGATAAATAGGTGCTGTAGAGAATTCAATAATATCAGCGAGTACTATTCACCCCCTATGTCTAAATTAACTTTTAAGAAAAATCTTTCCAAGTCCCTATTTCCGTCATAATACCTTCCTTCAAGCAACTAGGTTTGAAATCATAATCTATAATTAAGCATGCCCTCTCCAAATCTTTTTTCCCTACTAAAAGCTCAATAATCCTGGGCTCTTCATTTATTGTCCTTTTAGACATTAAGAATTAAATGCTAAGACAATAAATAGCCAGTCCAATTCCCCATTCCCTTCTCAGATCTCTCCTAATCTTATCAAATAAAATTCATAGCTATATTACTATGTATAAAATATGTTAGCATGTAAGTTCCTTTTCTTTTTCTTTTCTTCTCTCCTTTTCTTTTTGACGTGTTATTGAATTCATGTCGATCAGGTGGGCGGATTACGCCCACATTGATTTACATATCTTCGAACATTAAAACAAGGAAATGGGAGAATGAAAAAAAAAAAAGAAAAAAAATAAACAAACCTGTTAGAATAAGTAAATTGCCTTGCTTGGCCAATAAATAAATAAAACTGTAGTAAAAGTTTAGGTGGCAACCCTAACTTCCATCTTAAATTTTCAAACTCTGACATAAGATTCGAAATCAAATCCGTTGTCAGAATTTCAAAATTACAAGAATTCGCAAAAATACAAAAAAACTAGGTGGCAACTCTATCCTGCATTTTAAATTTTGAATTTTGACATTAATTCCGAAATCAGCTACCCCCTAAAACTGTAAACATCGGAGTCCACAGAACCATTAAAAGTCCTAATACGCTTAAGCTTTTCCTACACAAACTCATTGCAGTTTTTGGATACTAGCTTTTATTAGATACTTGCCTTCAATTTCAAGCATTTCAAGCTTTTTGCAGAAGGCATCAATTTTTCCTTTACTTGGGACTTCGTGCCGTTCGCTATTAAGCTGGCATGCTTGCAAGTCGCAAGCTGTCGTCGGCTTATTTATAATCAATTTCATGTTATACTTGATTGAAAATTGTCAAGCTCAAGCAAGCTTGAACTTGTATTTTAAGCAAGTACTTTAAATAGACTTCAAATAGGCTTGTGAAGTTCTCTGATAAAAATCAAAACGAACTCAATAATAAGAAATGCATAAATTTATACGAGAGAAAAACCAATTAATTCTGAAATATTAAAAATCAATTTTGCCTTTCATAAGACTAATTTTTCGAATGAAAAATCAGAAAGAGCGTGTCACCGTGGAAGGCATAAAAAAAAAATAATAACAAAGAGAATTATTCCAGCGGGGCCCCACCACAAATAAAGATTCTAGAAAAGATCTTATTTGTAATTTGCATCATATAAAAGTCAGATTATGCAGTAATTCAATTACAAAAAGAATGATTACGATTACAGTAATCGTAATTATAGTTCTGCTGTATTTCAATTACTGTAATCGTAATAAGAAATTTGTTGAATACGACTTCAGGAATTGTAATTAAGAAATTTGTTGATTACGACTACAGTAATTGTAATTGTAATTTTTTAATAATTACGATTACTGTAATTGTAATCGAAATATTTTTAATTTAATTTAACAAGTACTGTAATTAAATCAAAATTAATGTAATTAATCGAAATATTTTTAATTGCAATTACTGTAATCGTTATCTTTATTTAGGATTACAATTATAATTTGTAATTGAAATTGTAATTTATATGCAATCAATTACGAAAGTAATTTCGTTTAGAAAGTTTTCTTACTTTTCCTTAAAATTATGCTAAAAATTTAAGAAAAGAAGGTATTTTTTAAGAAGATAAAATTTAAGAAAAGAAGTATTAAAGCAACACTTTATAGAAACAGCTGAACTAGCAGCACTTCAAATAAATTACCAATTATTTCCCACTTCACTTCAAACTTGCTTCGCGCTTTACTAGCAATTGATTGATTCCATGTAAGAACTATAAACAAATCAAGTCGGCCTTTGTAGTCTAGTGAAGAGTGCGCTGGACACAACAAAATTGTGGAAAATGTTGAATTAAAGGACAGGAGCAACTGAGGGCTGGAAATGCTTGCCGAGGGAGGTTAAGGCATAAAACTAGTCTTGGTTGTAAGCAATTCAAATTGTCTTTCACGTTTGTTTTCAGTTGCCCCCTATGAAATTTTTGTATGCTTTTCGAAAAAAATGTTTAGGTAAATTTGAAGGGGATTTGAAATCTAATCTAGGGGTAAATGGTGAAAGGCACCTGGCAACACTGCCGCTTGTGCATGCATACAGGAAAGAGTCTACTCAAAACTTTGTCCCCTGTGGCTTTTCCACCTATACTCCTACTGCACTTGTATCTCATGATGCTTTGACTAAGTTCTTGTTTGGCACTAACAATTCAATCAGATGAAATGAAATTTTTAGTTGATGTTGAAATGAAACTTTTACTGACTTTGCTCTTTTAGAATTCCCTTAAAGGAATAATGAAAATTCAAATATTTTTATATTAAGTTTGCTTTGTGCAACATGAATGGATGCCAGAACGAATGTTTTGTTGAAAAACGACTCAATTGTCAAGTAATTCTCCGCATTTCATATTCCATGGGATGTTATCGTCAATGCACATTGCGCTGCATTTTCTATTCACATTATTAATGTAAGTCCATAAAGAAAATATTTGCATTGCTTTGATCTCTTTGATGGATATTTTACAAATAATCTTTATTACACTAAATAATTTTGTCAACGTGGTATGATACTTCGAAAATCGAAAAACTGTTGTCTGACTTGATATATCTTTTTAATTTTATAAATTAATAATTCTTAGCAATAATATTTAACTTTGCAATATAATAGTTAAAAGTAGGATTATAAAACTAAATTTGTCACGGCTGGCGCGTACAAGGCGCAATCTAGAACACCAATTTTCACAAACTTTTCGCAGCATTTGCGGCCGTATCTCGCCAGTAACTCTTCGAATGTTGATTTCCAGGTGTTCAATTGTTTGTGGTTTATTGACGTAGACAAGTGTCTTTACATAACCCCAAAGAAAATAATCCAATGGGGTTAGATCACACGATCTTGGGAGCCAATTAATTGAGCCATTTCGTGAAATTATTTTTTCGTCAAAGATTTCCTTGAGTAAATCAATTGTAGCGCCCGCTGTGTGGCATATGGCTCCGTCCTGTTGGAACCACATATCAGCAAGATTAATGCCAGCAAATTGAGGTACGAAAAAACTTCGAATCATGTTCCTATACCGTTCACCATTGACAGTAACATTCTGACCATCATCGTTTTTGAAGACATATGGGCCAATGACTCCGCCAGCCCATAAAGCGCACCAAACAGTCATTTTCTGTGGATGTAATGATGTTTCGACAAAAGCTTGTGGATTCTCCTCACTCCAAATACGACAATTCTGTTTATTTACGTACACATTCAACCAAAAATAGGCTTCATCGGAAAATAAAATTTTCCATGGAGATTCAAAATCAATATCAATTTGTGCGACAGCCCATTCGCCGAATTGGCGGCGCATACGTTGGTCGTTTGGCTTTAATTCCTGCACAAGTTGAATCTTGAAAGGTTAAAGTGGAAAGACACAACCCCAGTTACTGAGAACGGCGACGAATTGATTGATTAGGATCATCTTCAATGCTTTCCTGTACAGCGGCTACAGATTCTTCAGTGCGCTCTGTTCGGCGTCTCACGGAATGCACATTATCAGTAACATTAAATGTGGTCCGAAAACGATCTATTGTTCTTCGAATTAGCGGCTCTAAAGGATGATTTTGTACGCCATAAAATGGATGAAGTGCACTATAAGTTTGACGAACAGAACCATTATTTTGATTAAAAACTTCCACAATTTGCACGCGTTGCTCTGGTGTAAGTCGATCTATAATAAAATGTCAAAGCAAACTTAACAAAAAACAACTATCAGCTGTTAAATGGGTGGTTAAATACAACAGTGATGCCAACTCAAAGTTGTATCACTCTATAAAAAACACCCTTTACCATGTCAGTAGGATTGTGCAAATTAAGGCACATCAGTTGCAGAGGGTTAATATATTGATACACTATGAGATTCATCCAACCCTCAATAAATGTATAAATACCTGACTCAAATTGTATCAAAATACAAGCTGAAACCCGGCGAGTTGCTGCCAAGTAGGAACATGTAATCACTCATCATAATTCTTTTAAAATTCTGACAAGTAAGTAAATTCTTTTCAGTAAGAAAGGTGACCCATGGCAAAAAAAAAATAAAGATATGATTACAACTTGAAAACTGCATTTTTTGATAACGTTCTGACCATTCCCCACAAAAAATTTCAATGCGCATTACTTGTATGCACGTACAGAGCGCTTCATTCTCCTTGCAAATAGTACTGTTTGCATAGCGCTATATTTGTTGCAGTTTCCGTAACGATAGTGTTGCAATTGAACAAAGTATAAGCTTTTAATGTCAATACAAATTAATTTTTAAAAACTGTAAAAATTCATCAAATCGTTTTAAAACTATCAGCCTAACCAAAAAACATTTTAATGTCGACTCTAAATTTAGTGTTGACAACAAATTCTATAGAAATAATGTCAGAAAAGCTCACACTAAATTTAGAGTCGACATTAAAATGTTTTTTGGTTAGGATGTATGTTTTTTGTTTTTCCTTCATCAAATGAAAAATCAAATAAAACGCATAAAAATCATACCTTTTTATATTGTCGTTCTAATTCTAGTGTAAGTAATGAAATTACTCTTAGGGGAAAAGCATTTTTAAAATTATAAAAAAAAAACATGTAAAAAATTGATTTCGTCGCAAAAAAAATCAATCTTCTTAAAAGAAATAGAAACACCAATTTTGTGTCAAACCATAAGAGCTTTTGCATAAAAGTGATACGTCATATGAAAGAATATCAAAATTGCAATTTTCAGTTTTTATTATTTTTACAACTAAAATAACTTTTGTACCATTTTTTGCAAGAAAAAGACATTTTTTGAGCTTTTTTTAAAAAAAATATTAAAAATATAAATCCTTAGCTAACGATACTGATGAAGTAATTTTTTCCAAGTAATTTAATTGATCTTTTAGAAAAAAGAAAATTGAATGAAATATATTAAAACACAAAGAAGCTATTTAGTTTCTTTGTGTGTATTTCGTTTGTTTCCCAATTAGCCAGTCAGATTCATTTGCTTAGTTTCGTTTGTTGTGCATGCGATATTTTTTTTGGATCTACCCAGTAGTTCCAGTCTTAAAGAAATCTCAAATGAATCATGTACGATTTTTCTTGATCCTTGACGAAACACGCCGATTTGGCCATACATTTCATTGACGAAAATTTCATATAAATGTTCCAAATTCGTGCAAGACGCAATGCAGAAACGTCGGGATCTATCATCACGAACCCAATATCGAAATATTGAGGAAGTTTCGTTAACGAAAAATAGACAGGAATATTAAGAAAATGCGTCAAGGAATTAAAATCGAAACGTGCTTCTGGACCGAATTCAACGTCGTGCGATATATTTGATATAAGATAAAAATATTTCATCCTCTCTCAACTCTATTGGAAATCGACGTAATGTTGGTTTTGTAATGGCCTGACGCCACCACACCGTATGTTTTACAGGTCCACTCGGGAAGCTGTCCAAGCTCACTCCTTTACCATAACCTTGATTCTACGTAGAACCTGAAGTTGTAGTGATAATTCGTTCATTAGTCGTACGGTAAAATTGTGGAATAGTCTCCCTGCAAGCGTGTTTCCCGTCAGTTTTGAGCTATGCAAATTTAAAACAAATCTTCACCGAAACTACTCCATCCCTTCAACCTCTAACTTACTATCATCCATCTTCCAAATCATTACAATGCTCATACATTTATAAGAAACATCACCTGAGCTTTCACTCAACAAAATAGAAATAATTATACCAAATTGTCAAAATCAAACGAATTCGACAGCAATGGCAATGACACTTAAACAGTGGTGTCAATGAATATTTAAATACTATCGAAAACCATCGAGAGTCAGTCCAAAACTGTCGATAGTCACGATAGTGTGAAATTATCGATAGTATCGATAGTGTCATCGATAGTTTGCGAACTCTACTGTTTAGGCTCTGAACGATTCGGCGAATTACAAAAATCATGAATATCTTGAAGTTGTTGTAATGGAGTGGAAAAGTTAGGCCCTGACATTCGGTACTTTGTATTCTATGTTGCATGAATTTTTTTTAAGTCCAGCAGCTCAAGCAGAACTTCCTTTAAGAAATCATCACGAAAAGTTCGTCAATGATGCCGGGAACTACTGTGTATTTTTACTTATGATCTGCGCAGTAGATTGCCATTTCTGCGCACTTATGGCGTGATCTTCTTTATATTGTTCTTGAGTAATGATGTTATATACAAAAAACCATTGTACTAAGATTTTCAATAGTTTTCAAGATATGAGAATGTTATTGGTGTCAAACAAACGGAAATTTTTTTTACTTTGTTATTCTTAAAAAAATTGAAAAAGTTAGTATACATTAACATATATTGGATAAAAAAATGCATATTGTAGGGTACTCATTAGAGATAAACGAAAACCATCCAGGTGGTGTTTGTAGCCCTTTTAATTTCCAAAAACTCTTTCATACGTTATTTAAACGTATCTCTAATTTTGAACTCACTTTTCAGTCTTTTAATTTCTATTATTCTACAAATAAACCGTTATTTCGAAGATAGTCCTTTTTGTGGTGATAAAAAGTAGCATATGTCCCAACCAGGGACGTAAGGAACCTACATTTGAAGAAAATCCATCCAGTAGTTTTCCCGTGATGCGCGTTCGGACAGACAGACAAGCAGATAGATAGACAGACAATATTTTTAAAAATTACATTTTTGGAATCTTACTTACTTACTTAGTTGGCGCTACAACCGTATGTCGGTCTTGGCCTCATCTAAGAATTTGCGCCAGCCATTTCTGTCTTTCGCTTGCTGGCGCCAGTTGAAAATTCCAAGCTTCGTCAGGTTGTCCTCTACTTGGTCTTTCCAACGAAGATGCGGTCGTCCTCTTCTGCGTTGACCGCCGCTGGGTACCGAAGCGAATGTTTTCTTCACTGGAGCATCGTCTTTCATGCGCTGAACATGACCAAGCCAGCGAAGCCGCTTGATTTTAATGCGCTTGACTATGTCGATGTCAGCGTACAGCTCATACAGTTCATCATTCCACCATATTCGGTACTCGCCATTGACGCAGATTGGTCCGTAGATCTTACGAAGAATCTTTCTCTCGAATGCTCCTAAAGTCTTTTCATCTAAACTGTTCAGCGTCCAGGTTTGTGATGCATAAAGTAGGACGGGCATGATGAGCGATTTATAGAGAGTGATTTTCGTTCGTCGAGAGAGGGCTCTGCTTTTCAATTGCCTACTGAGCCCAAAGTAACACCTGTTGGCAAGAGTTATTCTTCGTTTGATCTCAATGCTGATGTCGTCGGTTGAATTAATGCTGGATCGCAGATAAACGAAGTTCTTCGCAACCTCGAAGGAGGTATTGTCAACGGTAACGAGAGTTCCAAGACGCTGGGACTGTTTGTTTGTTGACACCAAGTATTTCGTCTTATCTGCATTCACTGCCAGACCCATTCGACTTGACTCTCTTTCTAATCTGGAAAATGCTGCACTGACTTCGCGCGTATTATGGCCAATGATATCGATGCCATCAGCATACGCAAGCAGCATAACACTCTTGTAGAATATTGTGCCACTACTTCTCAGATCAGCAGTTCGGATGATCTTTTCCATCATTAGGTTGAAAAAGTCGCACGATAAGGAATCACCTTGTCTGAAACCTCGTTTGGTAATAAATGGTGGGGAGAGGTCCTTCCCGATTTTAACTGTGCTGCTGGTGTTGCTCAGTGTCATCCTACAAAGTCGTATTAGTTTTGCAGGAATACCAAATTCAGACATGGTGGAGTACAGGTGTTTCCTTATTAGGCTGTCGAAGGCGGCTTTGTAGTCGACAAAAAGATGATGGGTGTCGACTTGTTTTTCTTGAGTCTTCTCCAAGATTTGTTAGCGTGAAAATCTGGTCGATGGTGGACTTTCCAGGTCTGAAGCCACACTGATAAGGTACGATCAGTTTGTTTACAATGGGCTTCAATCTTTCACATAAAACGCTCGACAGGACCTTATATGCGATATTAAGAAGGCTTATCCCACGGTAATTGGCACAGATAGTGGGATCGCCTTTCTTGTGGATTGGGCAGAGCACACTGAGATTCCAATCGTTCGGAATGCATTCTTCCGACCATATTCAGCATAGAAGCTCGTGAATACATTTAAGTAGAGCTTCGCCTCCGTTCTTCAGCTCAGCAGGTAAGCCATCAGCTCCCGCGGCTTTGTTATTTTTAAGCCGAGCTATAGCTGTCAGAACTTCATCATAGTCGGGCAGCGGAACCACAACGCTGTCATCCAAAATTGGGGTTTCCGGAATATCATCTCTATTGGCGGGATTGTTGTCAGCGTCGCCATTTAGAAGCTTAGAGAAGTGTTCCCTCCATAACGTCAGTATACTCTGGACATCTGTCACTAGATTCCCGTTTTCATCCTTGCAGGAAGAGGCCCCGGTTTTAAAACCATCGGCAAGGCGTCTTATTTTTTCGAAAAATTTTCGGGCCTCATTCCTGTCACCATACAGCTCAATCTTCTCCTGCTCGCGCGTTTCTACCTCTCTTTTTTCCGCCTGAAAATATGTCTCTCTTCCCTCCTCTTTTCTTTGTATCGCTCCTTAGCAGCGCGCGTTACAACCGACTGCAGGGTGGCTTTGTAGGCGGCGTCTTTCTCTGCAGTGGCGTCGCGACACTCCTGGTCGTACCACTGGTTTCGGCGAGGGCAGTGGTAGCCAATCACCTCTTCAGCAGCCGCACGCTTGGAGTTGGAAATGTGTGTCCACTGCGCGCATATATCATCGATTGGAGGAGTGCTTTGAAGCAGGAGTGAGAGTCGAGTGGCGAAAGCATCGGCTGTCTGTTTCGATTGCAGCTTGTCGACGTCTAGCTTTCTCTGTGTATGGTTGCGTGTATTCTTAGCTGCGCATAGACGTGTACGGATCTTGGCTGCAACAAGATAGTTATCCGAGTCAATGTTTGCACCACGGATCGTGCGTACATCCAATAGACTGGAAGAGTGCCTTCCGTCGATCAAAACGTGATCAATTTGATTCTTGGTTTTTTGATCAGGAGACATCCAGGTGGCTTTATGAATATTGAGATGCTTGAATCTAGTGCTACTTACGACCATGTTTCGTGCTGCGGCGAAGACAATCAGCCTCATTCCGTTATCGGAGGTGTTGTCGTGGAGGCTGAACTTTTCAACTTTTTGGAATCTACAACGGTTAAAATGTTCAGTGCAAAAATAATTTCGAAAAAATATTCAATGTACAGATTTTTTACAGTTTTATTATGTATATGTATTAGATTATATAATTGAAAAAATTATTGAGCACTAGCAGCTTAGGCTTTCGACCCAATGTTGCAGTAATGAGAAGATGCTAAAATAATAAAAAATAATATAGTATAAGAGCGCTTAATTTAAAAGAATACTAAATGAAGGGGATCAGTTTAGATGTTTTCACTAGTTGTATTTGCAAGAAAATTTGTAGGCGTATCGTTGAGGAAAATTCAGTGTCTGTTTTCATTGAAGTATTGACAGTCATTAAGAATGTGCGCTATCTACGTTGACGTGTTGTTACCAAAAAGGCAGCCCTACCACGCGTGGCCACGCAGCAAATGTTCATGGGAAAGAGACGTATGTCCCAGTCTGAGTTGAATGAAGTACTGAATTTTTGTGCAGCATGCTGACTTGGGGAGAATTGGTCTTAGCCGTTGAGAATTAAGTTTTTTGTAAAAGTGATGGTAGGAGTCAAATTTGTATATTTTTGTAAAAGTGATGGTAGGAGTCTCAATCATTTAGCGTGTTTTCTTCGAGGCGTGAGTTAATGAGGTGGTGATGTCCTTTTTCTCGGCAGTGGCATAAAAGAAAGTTGGCGTAGTTTTTACTTGTTTTGCTGTTAAATCAGCAAATTGTTGCCACGAATTCCGACATGGCTGGGAGCCCACATTAGTTTAAGTTTTTCATTAAAGCGGATTAGATAATCTCTGATTTGGGCAGCCAACTGGCTTGTGTTGGAAAAGCAACGGATTGCATTTAATGCAGAGTGGCTGTCTGTATAGATTATAAATTTGCCCCTAGCTTTTGAAGTAAAGATTACCGCTTGAATTGCTAGAATTTCGGCTGTGAAGATGGAACATTGCGTATTATCAGACCCATGTTGAGGATGGTGTTAGGTTCTTTTACTACGGCGAAGGAAGAGTAATAATCTGTATAAATAAATAAAAAGGTACATGTATATTAGATTTGCTTTGGGTTTCATACATTTTCTTAACATATTCCAGAACCTCCCTGATTGATTCTGAATCCTGGTTTAATATAAGCACGTGACGAGAAAAAAAGTTCAGAAAATTCCCAAACTAGGTGGGCGCCGGTAAATAACGTAAATTTTGAGAATTAAAAAATGGTTGTTTCAAATCGTGTTTCTTATTTACGTTTATTACATAAAAAACTTTTAGCTAAAATAAATTCTAATGTAAAATCGTTTGCTTAATATGATATAAATTTTTTCAAAAACTGTTCCTTGATCCAAAATTGGCCTACTTTATTAAATTTGGGGAAAACTTAAATTCTTTATAAAATGTATTTACTTTGTCTTCTTCTTGTTTACAATGACTTTCAAACATAGATTTGCATATCGTCAAAGTTTATATCCGTTATTGAATCAAATGCCCTAATAGGGGCATAACTTCGACTACTTATCGTAGGAAAAACTTCGTAATTTCTTTCATTACATTCGTATTATTTATTTAAAAATTCATTTGCATGTTGACCGTACTCATTATCCGTAGAAGGTATGGTAGAAGAATACAGGTAGATGCACCAGATGAGAGCATACGGCCGGAAATGTCAAAACGAAGCAAAATTTTTTATTTCTTTTATTTTTTTTCCATTTGCCACACAGCTGAATTTGACAAACTTGGCAGTATGGAAAGAGAGCACTGCGTCAGCGCTGCAGCTCTCTCTATCCTTATACCATGGTAGAAGGTAGGTAGCTTTAGTTGAGTTTATTTACAACTGATCAAATTTACAACTAAAGTCGTTCAGACTGGTTTGTCGAACAATTGCCGAATATAGGAAAATGTGTGATTGCAAGGTGGCCGTAGCCTACTGGAAGAGTACGTGGCCCATAAGCTAAAGAACCGTCGTTCAAACCCCAGCTGAACAGAAGGTTTTTTAGTGACTAGGTATTAGGATAGGGCAACTTTGCATTTTTTATAAAATGCCGACTATTAAAAAAACATAAATCAAATTAATTCATAGGTAAACATAGTATATTAAACATATACAAATTATAAATCTTATAACAAAAAAACAAGAAACATCCATTTTTCTCATCACTTGAATATTTATTGATTTAAATTCATTTTCTATGCTATTATCTTTTCTTTACTTATATGTATTCAATCTTTTTCTTTGCTTAAAAATGTTCTGCTTCCTTTCTATTTTTTTAAATAAAATTGTTTAACTTCATATAACTTCAGTAATTTTTTAATGATAATACATTTTTTTTGTTCCTATCAATTCAGTGAATGAGGTAAAAAAAATATTGTTTGGACTTATTCATAATTTAGGTTTGGCCCAATCATATTTTAAGGATTTTTTTGTTTCGTCAAGAACATACTTTTGCGTTTTAATATAATTAAATTTGCATTGCATAATGGTGGTTATGTTAAAAGAGTTCATTTTTTTACTCGAGTGAGAGGAGACCAGTGAAAATTCTCGCTCCATTTACGTTGTGTCCTGGAAAAGCGAACAAAATTTGTGCTTACACGCAAAATATTTGTTCAGCTTTTACTGACAAACTTTTAGTTTTTTCTTCAACATTAGCCGGGACATTTTTCACTGTGCACCTGGACACAGGGACATCGATCTCAAAACCGGGACATATCCGGGAAAACCGGGACGTATGGCAGCCCTATATTAGGATCATTCGTAAATGATCACGGCCTTACAGCATCGGATACAAAATACTGTTTAAAAATTAATGGTTTAGCTCAGCTTTATTTATAAATTAGCCTTAAATAAGCATTTTTATATTCTCTTCAAAATATATTAAATACATAATGAACATATCGTCATGTGAAATCAAAAAAGCAGTAGGTTACAAAAAATTCCAAATCGACTTTTTGATTGATTATGATGCACCTTATGAAAATACATGTTTCGCAAAATTTTACACTTCTAAAACTTAAAACGACGTTTTTATAAAAAAACTTCTTAAAGCCCTAAGTTTAACCGTAACATACAATTTGGAGAGTCTTTTGCTTCTCTCTTAAAATTTTTTAATTTAAAATAACGGCTTTTTTGATTTAATATGAAGATATATAACAAATTTTCACCGCCTAGGGGGGCCTTTCCCCCGTGGACGCCCATGTTCATATTAAATAAAAAAGTCTTAAGCTACAGTTAAAAAATTTTACGGGAGAGTCAAAAAACTTTCTAAATTGTAATTGTAAATTGCGCTCAAACTTAGGGATTTTCGAAATTTTTTAATAAAAATGTCGTTTTTAGTTGTAGGAGTGAGTGTAAAATTTATCAGGAGCATGTATTTTGATAAGGTGCATCGATAATCGAGTAAAAATTTATTGTAATTCACGGATTTTTTGATTTTATATGACAATATATTCATTAGTTAATTATTTTATGATCTATTAAATTATTACATGAATTTAATTGCGAGCTTTAGATCAAGTAAGTTTTTAAGAAGGCAACAACAACAACAACAACTCTTTATAGAGTCAATCACTTAGTTGACTAGACAGTCTGTTTCGGAAAATGCTACATTAACCCTTCAGTAGTCTTCGAGTGTTCATTATATATGTTAACATATTTTGAAGAGAACCCAAAAATACTTTTTTAAGGTATATTTGAAAAAAAGCTGGGCTTAGCCATACATTTTTATATAGTATGTTGTACCCGTCGCTGTGATAAGTTTCGATACCATTTCATTTACTCTTGTTTAACAGACACTTTTCAATACGTATTCTTACACTCAAAAAATTTTGTGTGTAAATATTACTAACAACTGCGTCCATTCTACGAATTTTATTCGCAGTTTTCAGTCACGAATAGGATTCGTACATTGGACGTAGTTTGGTACATATTACAAATATTTTATTCGTATTCGTACAAAAACAAATGTATATTGTACGAATACATTTGTTACATTTACTAATAACAGAAAAAAAAAACATTACATCTGACCTGGGGTTTGAACCACGGTTTTTTAGTTTACGGGCAACGTACTCTTTTTGGAGACTACGTGGAGATTACAATCATACATTTCCTTATATTCGGAATTTGTTCAACAAACAAGACTGAAAGATATCGGTTGTAAAGATTTTAAACTCAGCTAATACTTCGTACATTCTACGAATAATGCGTACGGTCAACCTGCGAATGAATTTTTTCTATTAATATTAATTTTAATTCGTAAATAGTACGAAGCCATTGATAAATACTACGAATGCAATGGAAGAAATTACGAAATTATTTTTACGAAAAATTGAGTAATGATAAGGAATGATAATTCTATTAGTTGAAGATCATTTTTCGGAGCAACAGATGGTAAGGGTCATTTAAGCCAAGAACGCATATGAACTTGGACGATAAGCAAATTTTTGTTTTAAAGTAATTAAACACAAGATGAAAACAAAGTAAAATAAATTAAAAAAAATAAATATTTTCCAAAAAGTCGGCTTAAAAAATCGTTTTTCTTGCAAAAAATTGCAGCGATCTAGGCGAGGGCAAAGCTTTTAATTCAAAAGCGAAATGAGGGGGTTCTGAATAAAGTAGGCTAATTTTAGATCAAGTACTAATTTTTAAAAAAATCTGATGGCAAATTCTTGTTAAGAAAACGCTTTTACATTAGAATATCTTATGGTCAATATTTTTTTTTTTACTAAAATTTAAATAGGAAACTCGATTTGAAACATTTATTTTATACTTCTTCAACTTCACGTTTTTTAACAGGCGTCTACCCATTTTTAGAATTTTCTTCCAGGATTTATAATCAAGCCTTGCAGAGAGATTCTGATATATTTTTAGAAAATGAATGGAGGCCAAAACCCATCTATAGATGTACCTCTTTATATATTTATTCATACGTTTCAAATTAAAAAAATTAAATTTTTTTAAATAATTCATATAATAGGTATGTTTCCAAACTCGATTTTAGTAATTTGCATATTGCTAGAACTGATGCATGTAGAAAAAAGAAATAAGTGAGTTGATGTCCATGCGGAGAACATTTAAAGAATAGCGGCAACTCTAATTCTTAATTTTTGCGGATTGTATGGACTTTTACCTCCTAAATCCAAATCTGATAAATTTCAGGCCGTTTGCAATTGGTTTATGAGTTAATAGGCCTCCAAAACTGGAAAAAATAGTCTTAAAATCTTGGTGGTTTTATTCATTTTTGAAAAAAAAAATATTGGGAAATTTATGTATTCTTATTTGAAAAAAAAACTTGGGGGCTAAATAGTAATTAATGCGATTTTATTTAAGGATAAAGAAGACCTCACATTATCCAATTTACTTAATTACTAAGAATATTTGTTGAGAAAAAATTTACATTTTAAAATGTTTCGGGCATGCTACGAGAAAGATTTTTACCCCATCTTTGAAATATGTATATATAATTTTCTAATGTGTACACGCGTGTATCAACCGGCGTATCATGATAGCAAAATTAGATCAAAAAATCTCAGAAAATAGAATTATATAGGTTACATTTTCTTTATGTGCCTTTGTCCCTAGACCTTTTTATGCCTTTGTCCCCCCTAGAACAAATCCTGCGGACGCCCCTGCAAATGCTGCAAGATGAATTAAGCATTGAAAGTTGAAAAAGTAGGAACGTTTTTAACGAAATCACAGAGCAACTTTTCAGCACATTAACGCATGTTTAATGCTTCTTAACAAAGCTTTTTATCCAATAAAATTCTTATGGCCAGGCTTAGCATTAAAAAGTGCGCGTATCCTTTCATCGTCAAGAATGTCATTCAGCACAAATATGCCAGTATAAAGTGAAAACATTCTTAATTCAATGTGCTTTTTCCCTTTCAAGATCATTTAAGCTATTCGTTCGCCTAGCAAATTCTCTGGGAATCTGATTGTATAAAAAAAGAAATTTTGAATTGAATGTTTATTTGTTCCTTCTTCAAGAAAAAAATGTTTTTTTTTAACCCACCCTACAAGCAAAGTCTTTATAACGCCCAGGCACACAACATGCATGTAATCGTTTGGAAACGAGTTTAGTATATCTATTGGTCATCTCTCTATCGTAATAGGTTCCATGGTTTTGTGATGGTTGGAATCCAAACGCAAACGAAAATCTGAGTTTGCTCGAGGTCTGTGTACTTCACAGCGAAAAATCGTTCTATGATTAAATGATTCACCCTTTTGGGTCTACTTGAGACAACTAAGTATGACCCTTTTATTTCGAGAACAAATGCTCTTGCGGATGCATCGCAATTTATTGCGCGACAATTAACCTGGTAATGATTTCCTCTATTAATAAGCTCCATTTTCATGAGGAGCTCAAATTCATCAACAAATTTCTTAAGGAATATGCTCGATTTTAAAGCTTAGCTATGACCACAATAAGCTCCAACAACCATGACACCGGGAGTACCATCAACATTGATCAATATCGGCCATATTTACAAATTGGAACTTTTAGCCAATGGAAGACCATCAATATTAATGTTTAAATTTATGTCACTGTATTGAAAATCAAAGCAGCCTCAAAACCATAGTGAATGTACTCACCACTTCCCATTTCATCTACAGGTGCCTGCTTTGGAGTACATTTTAAAGTCCTACAATCTAATGGAAGATCATTAAAATACCGAACTAATATTTGAAGCAACGAGTTTGATGCAGCATTTGTTAAATTGTTCTGCACAGCCCAGTTGCCAATGGATGTGCTTTTGAGCTGTGTCCATACTCCTCAGAGTAACATTCCTCTCTGTGCTACATTGCTCATATTCTGAGCTTCCTTCGCAACCAACAAGGGTTGCAGCTTCGTGAAGAACTGATTCCTGCAAGGCAGCAGATTATTGGTCAGTAACTTCTCGGGCTGCGGCAGAAGTTGTTAGCACTTCAAAATTATCGGATCTATCCGATAGAAAATTTATAATTTGCTGCACTTCCCTTTTTATTTTTTACTCATCTTACCTTCAGAAATACATTATTTTAATTCAACTTTAAAACTTAAAACACGATTTTTAACAATTTATTTTATTTAATTTCAACAAACAGCTGATCGCGTCATCGAAAACATTGCCAAGCACATGCGAAATAGCTTGTTTTCAGTAAAAAGGTATTGCCATAACGAAAAATAAGTTTCTCCAGCTGGTTTCCAATTTAACTCTTGGAGTTTACTTGGATAATTGTATTGGAGACCAAGTGGAGGTTAAAGCAATTTTCCCACATTGGTGAAGAGAAATTTTCGTGATTGTTGGGAAGTGTTACTTAATAAGAACTCGTTGTTTCTAGTCCGTTATTTCTAGGCCGACCGACCTAGATTTTACTGAAAAGTGTTAAATATTATAACCTAAATATTATAGCATGGAATCTGGATATCATGAAATTCAATTTGATTTCAATCAAATATTGTAAGTGGAGACACTTTGTAACGCGCTATTGAGTTTTGGGCATAATGTGTCCCAGAAAGTATGTCTGTGTGGGTATTGTCACTATATTGAGCCGTCGAAGATCTCCGACCAGTGCTGCTAACTTTTCAATTCTAAAATCCACCAAAAAGGCGAAAATAATTTGATTTTTTCTTAAAAATGAACCAGATTTATTAGGTTTTATAAAACATCAAATTAAATTAAAAAAATAAATTAAATTCTGAAAAACCAGTTATTTTAGTTTTTAAAAAAAATTAATTTCACAGGGTACACAAATTTAAAATACTTAATCTAAGCTGATTTAACTAATCTAACACTAGAAATTACTAATGTTTCCATAAACTGTACCATTAAAGCACATCTTGAGATCAATTTCCATTAAATATTAAGATACATTTGGTGGCACCTAAATTAAAAAAGGCACCAAAAAATATACTATGCACCAGACCTTATTTTTCTTGCGACAAAATTTTCCAAATTCACCAAATGTGATGGGAAAGAGCACCAAGTTGGCAACAGTGTCTCCGACTCGTCAGATAATATTTTCTGTTGTTGTTTGGATGAGATAGTTTCGCAGATTGCTGGAATTGTTGTCGAGAGTGACTTTGAGTTGAGTAAAATTATTTGAATTGCGATGAGCAATGATGGTTTGTTTTTTTTTTTTGTTTCAGACAGAGCGAAAGAGGTGGCGTTTATTTGTTTGGGGCATGTCACATTTTGACAACTACCAATCGCCAAAAAACTGTCACGGCTACCTTGTCAAATTATTATACCATGGAGGAAGCTATGACCAAGGTTCATTTATAAGGTTGTGCCAATTGAGAGAAATACACTCTTTCTCCGCCTTTAATCGAACTGTCTGTCACTGTGTTTTTCTTTGTTCTAAGCATTCATTTTCTTCATTTCTTTTCATCCATTCTGACAGTTCGACCGAGCTCGCTCTCAAGTGACACAACCTTATAAATGAGCTTGGCCAAGGTTCATTTATAAGGTTGTGGCACTTGAGAGAAATGCACTCTTTTCCCGCCGTTGCTTGAACTGTCACTGTGCTTTTCTTTGTTCTATGCATTCGTTTTCTCGATTTCTTTTTATCCATTCTGACAGTCCGACCGAGCTCGCTCTCAAGTGCCACAACCTTACAAATGAGCCTTGAGCTTGGCTATGACAGGTTTTGGTGAGAGTGGAACTTGTGGATGCTTTTATTGAAGAGATTGAGCTTTTGTTGGCGGGAGTAGCATTAGCAGTACACAAAACAACAAAACCTAAAAAAAAAAATTCATATATTCGTATAAGAAATACACAAGCTGCTTAGGAGCTACTAATGCTGTTGTTATTGTTGTTGTCCGTTTGGTTCGCAATCGTGTCGTTTGTTGTTGTTCTTATTAATATCGTTCCAGGAAAAATCGGTATCCCCACCGTATCTTTCGGAAGCTTAAGGGTAGTTTTGTATTTATGTTGTTTTTCCAAAGCGCTTCTTTATGGATACTTATGGAAACTTTTACTTATTGTCAAGCAATGACAACAAAAAATAAATATTATTGTTTCCTAGCCGCTTCCCTCCTGGAAAAATCAGAAGGCTTCCATCTAAAAGTGATAAAGAAACATTCCCCACCGTATCTTTCGGAAGCTTAAGGGTAGTTTTGAATTTATGTTGTTTCCAAAAACCCTTCTTTAAGAATGCATGTGGAAACTTTTACTTATTGTCAAGCAATGACAACAGAAAATATTAATATCATTGTTTCCTAGCCGCTTATTATAAAATTCGATAGTCTAGTGTTAGCGCACTTGACTGTCGCTCAAGAGTCCCGGGTTCAAATCCTGGCCGGGCATTTTCATAACAAGGGAGAGGAATGTTTCCACACTCAATTTTAAGACATCGGAGAGGAATGTTTTCACATTCATTTTAACACAGCGAAGAAGAATGTTTCCCTTTAATGACTATGTAAAAAAAGAAATGGAGTGTCAAACAAATTCATCAATAAAAATATCAAACGAAAAATTATTATACAAAACAAATTTGTTTTTAAATAATTTTCATTTAGAAGATGAAATGCCTTAAAATAGTTTTGAAAGATATAAGTAAAAAAAACCATAATTTTTCTCTATTACTGTATAAAAAGGAATTCTACGGCTATACTTACGATACTATGGAAACTGTGACTTTTTTTTATAATGTTTAAATAAGAGATCGAGGTTGGGGCTTGAGTGAGTTTAAGATCTTGTTGAGCGGAGAGATTTGATTGCATTTTTGTGTTTTCTTTTATGATTTTTGGAGCAGTCAGTTGTATGTTGGCAGCGGTAACAGCAGCGCTATAGCTGTGAGTGGATAGAATTGTGGGGGTTAGGGACCGGTGATTTGCTTTGCTTCTCGCATGGTGCATTTGTTTCTTATTTGAATTTTTAGTACTTCTTTTTGTTGGACGAATTTTGCAAACGTGGCTGGATTCTCTTCAACACAATTAGAGCAGAATGTTCTGGTGCTTGCCACTGGGAGATGAGGGGGGAAGGTTGCAATTAGTGCATGCTGGCGAGTTGTTACAAGGTTTAATAGTGTGTCCAAGCAGCTGATAGTCTTAGCAACGCATTGGATTGGGTATATATTCCCTGATTTTAACCTTGCGCCAAGAAATTTCAATGCCATCGGGTAGACTGTATGAATCAAATGTTAGTAGAACCATGCCACTTGGCTGTGATTTACCATCAATGTTTTTTGAGTATTTGTAGACTGACACAACGCCGTGTGGCGTCTATCTTCTGAAACATTGTTAGGGAAAGGGGCAAATACGGTTTCCTTAGTGAAGTTAAAGGCATCATGCAACTTCCATTTTATCGAGCAATCTACCTTAAACGTTATTGTTCTATTTTGAATCCAAATTATTTAAAAAAACGAGTCCGTCGCGAGTTCGTATATGGAATCCGTTCTGTGCCGAGATGAGTTAGAAAATTTAAAAAAGCAATTCGCGTTCTTGTGAAGAATTTCATACGAAAACGAATCACTTTCGGATAAAATATATGAAGAAGGAAGTCCATCTTGAATTCGAAACGGATCCGTATGGGAAACGCCAAAGACGAAAGCAAATGATATCTTATATATAAAATTAAGTGTACATTTTGATGTCACCACTAACTGCAAAAACGGGTCGACCGATTTCAACCGAAATTTCAGGGTACGTTGGATATGGTCTGTAGATGGTTTACGTGAAATGGTTACCGTGTAGGTGGTTTACGCACGAAATCAACCCAGTGGTTCCAGCAGAAAATATATTCTTGCATCAAAGACGCAGTATCGGAGTGTCAACATGGTTTTGTGTCAGGCAGATCTACCTCAACAAATCTTGCGCTATTTACTCACTTTGTAGTAAGCGAAATGGAGAGAGGTCAACAAGTAGATGTAGTTTTTACAGATTTTGCGAAAGCATTCGATAGAGTCCAGCACTCAGTTTTAATAAGGAAACTTGGTAAACTGGGTTTCCACTCCTTCTTGCTAAGGTGGCTAGAGAATTACCTGTTCGGTCGTAGACAAGCAGTTAGGATTGGTAAATACCACTCTAAATATATTGATAATTTTTCTGGTGTGCCCCAAGGCAGTCATCTTGGTCCGTTTTTGTTTGTCTTATTTATTAACGACCTTCCAAACTATGTCCAGTTTTCGAGATGTCTCATGTATGCTGATGACGTGAAGTTATTTAAAATTATTAATTCTTCAGTAGACTGTCAATTTATTCAACAGGATTTGGATGGCTTGCAGAAGTCGTGTGATGTCAATAAGTTATATTTTAATGTTACTAAATGTAGAGTCATGTCAATTACCATGAAACAGCAATTAATTGTAGGCAACTATGCTTTGTGCTTAGATATATTCCTAAGAGTTGATATTAAAATGGATTTGGGAGTAATTTTTGACAAAAAACTTACTTTTGGTAAGCATTATGATGCTGTTATTTCCAAAGCTAATGCAATGATGGGTTTCATCATGAGCAACACTAAGGAGTTGTCAGATCCCTTTACTCTAAAGTCAATTTTCTTCTTTTTGGTTAGATCAAGTTTGGAGTATTGCTGTGTTGTATGGGAAACTCGATATGCTGTGCATATTTCTAGAATTGAAAATATTCAGAGACGTTCAGTACTCAGCTAGTGTTTAGAAAACTTCGGTGGGAGTTTATGCCGACTTACGACTCCCGTTGTGCGCTTTTAGGCTTGAAAACATTAGAGTTTAAAAGAAAGTATTTTTTGGCTATATTTTCTCGTGATATATTCATGAATCACTTAGATTGTGCAGCATTGCTTGCTTTATTCGGTATATATACTCCCGAAAAGAATTTGAGGCGCAGACAATTTTTTCAAATTCCATATCGCAGGACAAATTATGGTAGACAGGACCCTGTTTATAATATGAGTTCTTCTTTTAATGCAATTTGTAGCAATATTGATATAACCCTATAACCTAATATTGAAAGCTAACATTATATTGTTAAATTCTTGTTTAATTTTAAGATAATTTTTAGTAACTGTAGAACAAACTTGTTTATAGTTGAATAATAAATAAATAAATAAATATTTTAAAGATATGGCATTTTTAAGATTTTCCCATATAGATACTCTCATACAAATATTCTGTCTGTCTGTGTGATGCCTACAGACTCCAAAACTACTGGGCCGATTGAGCTGAAATTTTGGTTGTCGATTTGTTTCCGGTAGGAGATGGTTAAGGAAAAATTTGCCACACCCTCTTTTGCCGCCCCCAAACCTATAAAAATGCTATATTTCAGATGGTTTGGGTCGTATTAAACTTGAATTTGGTAATTTAGTTTGTATGGTTACTGTCAGAAACTGTACTAAAAATAGGTTTTCACGAACCCTTTACTGCCCACAAAACAATAAAAATGCTATATTTCTGACGGTTTTGATCGATTTAAACTTAAATTTGGTAATTTAGTTTTTATGGTTACTGTCAGCAACTGTACTTATAATGGGTTTCCACGCCCCTTTTTACTGCCCACAAATATATACAAATGCTATATTTTGGACGGTTTTGATAGTATTAGACTAAAATTTGAAAATTTAATTTATATGGTTACTGTCGGACTCTGTACTAATAATGGGCATCCACGCCCATTTTTACCGCCCACAAATAAATTTATATTCTTTAATTAAGACGGTTTTGGTCTTAATATTAATGAACTAAATTTGGTAATTTAGTTTGTATGGTTACTTTCGGCATTTTTTAGTAAAAATGGGCATGGTCGCACTTTAGCTGCTCCCAATTTTTTTCGAAATCATAAAAATTGACTACTGGGTCGATTGAGCTAAAATGTTGCATTAGTTTGTATGGGTACTGTCAGTTTGTTTGTATGGGTTAGTTTGTATGGGTACTGTCAGAAACTGTACTAAGAATTGGTTTCCACACCCTCTTTTACCGCCTACAAACCAATAAAAATGCTTTATTTCAGACGGTTTGGCTCGTATAAGACTAAAATTTGGTAATTTAATTTGTATGGCTACTTCCATGCGTGGTCGCAGTATGTTTACGATTTTTTTTCAGGAGATAAGCGTGAAGTGAATCAACGTGAGCCAGGTATAAACTAAATTAAGCTGAAATTTTGGCAGTCAAATTTTTTTTTTAAGTACGAGATGGTTTTAAGGGAAAAACATTGCCACACCCTCTTTTACCGCCCACAAATAAAGAAAAATCCTATATTTTGAACGGTTTTGGTCGTTTTATACTAAAAATTGGTAATTTCGGTCATATGGTTACTTTCGGCAACTACACTAAGAATGGAGAGTATATACAATTTTTCTTTCGATTAGCATGAAAATTCGTATGTGGCAGTTAGGCGGTCTGTGGCAGGGCAACGTCTGCCGAGGAATACTATTTTTATATTTTTTCAAAAAAGGTCCAAAATATTAACTTTTTAGTAAAAAAACTGACTCAAAAGATGTTTTCGTTGTAAAAATAAATCCAGGTAAAAATTGCATTTTTGACTACCTTTCATAAAGTATATTTCATTTGCAAAAATTCTTGCAGTTTTGGGCAAAAATTGTTTTACAGTTTTTGTCATCAAAACAACAAGTACCCACACCCCCCCCCCTTGATTTTTTGGCGAAATTAATTTTTTCCAAAATGTTGTTTTACATTCTTTACAAAAAATTCAATAACCTCAATACGAGTATTTGCTTCCAATCAAAAGTTATTGTAATAAAACTCATTTTCTGTTTGTTTGACCTTTATACAAATCTAAATGACTCAACGGATTTCGCTAAAATTCAGAATACATATTCAGTGTGTCCTAGATTAAATTGTAACGTACTTAGTTTTTGCCACGCCTCCTCCGACATTTTTCTTCTTAGAGTTATTTTTTTATTATAATATTTCGCTCAAACTTTATACACTTCTGCATCCTACTTGATACACTTGATGCATCCTAGATTAGATTTTTCAACATACTTTTTTTGACCACGCCCCTTTCCCTTTTTTCAACTAACGTAAATTTTTTATTTAAATACGTTTTACAATAATAAATTCTGGCCACTTTAACTTTAAGAAATTTCTATAATTTTGATATCAACAGCATTAACATATCTTCAAAATTTACAACAGTTTTTTGTACAATGACTTTTTCATAAGACATCGTTATATAAGAATGAGAAAAAAAGGCATTAAAATCAAAGTTTTGCCTTTCGATGCAAATATCTCCGCTGCTACTAAATATTTTTCGTTCAGATCTTTTTTGTTGAAAAGTTGAAAAAAAACTCTTCACAAAAGTATTTCACACTGTACCGTTAGGTCAGTGTATATATTTTTTGTATTTTTTTCAAAAAAGGTCCAAAATATTTACTTTTTATTTAAAAAGTGACTCAAAATATGTTTTTGTTGTAAAAATAAATTCAAGTAAAAATTGCACATCTGACTATCTTTCATTTTTGTTTTTGTTTATTCGCAAAAACACAATATTCGACTTATCTACAGCAAAAATCGTACTACTGCCAGCTTGGATTTATTTAAAAATCCTAAAATCCTACCCCTCAAACAACTATATTTCTACAAAACACTTAAATTTTTTTTCAAAAATTGTGGTCACTTATTAAACAGAAACTCGACATATTATAACTTAAGAATCAATAACTGCAATTTTGCCTTGGTACCTCCCTACAATCTGCATCAGTTTCTGCATTTCTACACCTCAAATGCTCCTAGATTATATAATAGCTTGCCGGGTAGCTTACGTTGTATTCGTAATAAATATGTGTTGCTTACTACTATGAAATCGTGACTTTTTCAACTAAATTGCAATCAAATTTATTTGCTTGTTAATATTATTACATAATTCATGTTTTCATATTTTTATACATTTATTTTTATTATTTCTTAATTGTGTGTTATGACCCAGTGTATCTAATATTAGTATTAATAGTCTTAAGCAATCTGCATTCGCCTCTAGTTCTTCGGAGCTATAGAATGTAGATATAATTAACTAATGTTTTTTTCAATGAAATGTAATTTAAATGTTAATGTACTGTAATGTTAAATGTTGCTAAATAAAATCAATCAATCAATCAATCAATTTGACATAGTATTTTTTGCAAAAATTCTTCCAGTTAAGCACAAAAATCATTTTACTGTTATCGCCATCAAAACAACAAGGTACCCATGAACCAAGAAATAAAGATCATGCAAAGAAAAGAGATGCCATATTGTAAACAAAAACAGCTGATAGTTCTGACGTCATCGGTAACAAAATCTTTTGTTTACGCTTAGTGATTGGATGTTGAATGTTATTTCTTAAAATTTTAAAGAATTATCATAGAATTATAGAGTGTTTTTATATTAAAATTAAGTGTGCCGTAGCGACATGCATTAATTGCAACAGCAAAAAAAAACAAATATGTTGGTTTCTACCGTTTCCCCAAGGAAAGAATTGTTGCGACACTGCAACGGCAAGAATCTGTGGAGATCATTTTCTGCCTGTAGACTTCGAAAGAAGGCTCTTAGTTGAAATGGGTAAGTACTTCTACATTTCCACGTAAATATTTTTTTAAAAATGTTACGATAGGTTTTGGCAAAGCTATGCGCTTAAAGCCGGGCGCTGTCCCAACAGTTATGACCAAGGAGGTGCAGCCAGCAAATGCAGAACGATGTCAGCGATTTTTAAAGCGCGAAAACAAAAAAATTGTTAGTGCTCTGCTTCAGTAGTCGTTGGTCACGGAGAAAGTGCAGCGGCGCGAAAGAAAAAGAAAACATGGACGCTTCTTTTTCTAACCGCTCTTCAGATCAGTCACTTCAAGCTAAAATAAGGCAGCTAGAGTCGCAAGTGTAAGTACAATTTAACAATTTTATGAATTCAATATTTTTAATCTTTTTCTTGCAGTGAAGAGCTGAAAAGAGAAAATTTTTCATTGCGTCAAGCTGCCATGAATCATGAAAACGAAATACGTGCAATGCAACAACGCGCTGAGAAAGGTTTCCCAGAAACTGTGGAGGACAGGAATTTGGAAAAAGAAAACGATGTTGACGAATTAAATGATTTGGAATACGACGGTTTGGAAAACCTCGCGGGATACATCTGCCACAAATTGCACAGAAACATTCCGAACATAAGGGTGGAAGAAGGAGCGGCAGCATCATATAGTTGGGTAGATCATTTTAAGTGAGGGCGGCTTGTCGAGGCCAACGGAAGAACTCATGGCGCATATGAGGGCGTTGGAAAAAGTGTTCAACCAAAGAGTAGTAAAGAGTTGTCAGTTCTGCACAGTTGTGTTTGTGCAGACATTTGTAATCATTGAGGATTGAGAGAAAGTGGATGTGAAGGAAAATAAAATTGAAATTTTTCGGCTGACTTTGCTCAGCTCTGCTAACAGGCATGCTACACAGGCCAGTATACTGGCTCTGTAGTTCGAAAAACTCAATACATTCACACTTTTTTACAAATACACTCACACTGGATTTACTTTCACGCCACTTTCATCGCTACTGGCAACGAAATTTCAGAGCCAGTGGATTTTGACAGCAGCGGCCAGTGTATGTCGAAAAGGAGGATATCAGTGTTGTTTTTAATTACTTTTGGTGGGTTTATTTCTGGTTTTCGTCGATTTCTTACAGGAAGCAACACTGATAGCTTGATTAGAATTAAAAGCAAAGAAAACAACAAGTAAAGCACACGCAAACTGCAATAGCAGCGAGAACCTTCGCATTCGATGGAATTTTTTTAATGAACTTTCACGAGCGTGTGTAGCACCTCTTGCTACCAGCATGAAAGTTCGAAATTTTTCGAATCATTCGAACAGTACACGTATTCTTTCGCACTTTCACTGTCACAGGCCTGTGTAACCGCTATAAACATTATATAATTTTAAGCTACATTTTTACCAATTTCCAGGTACTATGAATTCAGCAAATTTTTTCATTTGAAGCTAAATTTTTACCAATTTCCAATTACTATGAATTTAGGAACTTTTTTTAATATAAAGCAAAATTTTTTAACTAGATTGGATTTGGTAAATTAAATGAATTTACAAATTTCCAGCTATTTAAATTTTGATAATATTTTTATATGACCTTTACCTATAAATTTTTTTTAGTTCTTGCAGGTACAATGTATTTAAGAAATTTTTTAATTTAAAGCTAAATTTTTTAGCTACATTGCATTTGGTAAATTAAATGAATTTACCAATTTCCCTCTTTTCAAATTATTATAAATTGATTTGAATAATTTTTAAGCTACATAGTATATACACATATATGAGATGTATATACTTTCTTTGTGTAAAAATATATACAAATTTTAGCTGTTATGTTAGTTAGCTGTTTATGCAATTAATCAAAGAAATGTGAAAAATAAGCAACGACTTAAACATTGCTAGTCAATCGCAGCAAACTAAAAAAATTATAATAAACTTCGCGAACAAATTCAATGAATCAAAGAAAAGTTAAAAATAATACCAATCGCCAAAAACTGTGACAGCTACCTTGTCAAATAATTATACCATGTGACCGATGACGTTGCACGAAAAAATACTTTTTTCTCGCACTGCTGATTGCGTGATCTTCTCTTTTTTCATGTAAGGTACCCACCCCCTTTGATTTTTTGGCGAAATTTATTTTTTTCAAAATGTTTTTAAATTTTTTACAAAAAAGTCAAGTCTTTAAAATAATTCATATGAAAAAATTACCCAATCTCTCTTTCTAATCAAAAGTTATGGCTTTTATGATTAAGTTACTTTATGATTTATCGAATAGCTTTGGAGTAATAGATCGCACAGCTTCGGAATTCAGTATTTGACCAGAATTAAAACATGCCGCTTCACTGATAACATTTTATAGGTCTTTGGAAACGGGGCGTGGCCCGCCAGGTTACAGCTAGTGTATTTATATAATATCTGAATTTTTTCTGCTTAGATTTTGCTGTTTTGTGACTTAATTAAAGAAGTGACTAAATCCAAAGTTAGACATTCGTTTTTGCCGTAATATAATTGATATTTAAGCATATATTTTATCTTTGTACAATGAATATTCAAGCCTGTAGGTACATCCAAATAGCGTAAAAAACGCTGCATGTGCTTGAAAAAGTTTTTGAAAAAGGCTCCCATTCAAACCACGCTGTAAAACGTAATTCCACGTCAAAATGGACTTTAAAAATGTATTCTAAAAATTATAAAACAGAGCAACTCTATATTAGTAGAATAGCCCATATGTAAAAAATTTCAAGTACATGGCTAGAAATCTTGGACTAAATTTTAGTCCCACTAAAATATAACTGTATTTTTTAAACCTTGCTGCTTAAAATTTAAACTTTGCAATTACTAACTCATAACTAAAACTCTTCTGTTCTAGAATTTAAGCCAAAAGAAATATTACTGAATCCATTTTAGCTTTTTGGTTTAAATTTTAGCTTTTTGGTTTAAATTTTAGCCTTTTTGATTTAAGTTTAAGTACTATTCTGTATTACTTTTTGTTTTTAACACAATTTATACTAAATTCAAGTACATTTGGATACTAAACTTGGATTAAGTCCCGTAAAAAGTTAGCCTGGCAATACTGCGACTCAATATTAGGTGACTCGGTTGATATGTTTGTTTATCGCGCTTTTTATGTGTAGGTCAATAGCCAGGTGGTTAAAGTAGTGACTTTACAAACTGAATGTCGTGTGATCGAATCTCACGGTGTTTTTTATTTTTTTATAATATTTTAATCCAAGCTTGTAATAAATTTTAAACCAAAGCTGTATTAATACCATTTTTTAGTATTTTGCATATACAAGATTTGAAGCCAAAGGTGTAGACTTACATATATTATATAATTTTTCAGAATTAAACTTATACGTTAGTCTATTTTTAAAGTTACAATGCTACATGTCACATTAAGTTTTAAAACATATTGTGATTCTGTCATCTATCTATATCTATACTTCTATAATCTAATATATAAAAATGAATGTTTGTTTGTTTGTTTGTTCGTTTGCTATGCGCTGCAATACCGTTCATCCGATTGCGATAAAGCTTTGTCAACTTATTGCTTGCACTTACGCGAACAATAAAGGCATATTTTAAAATTTGCCAAACCGCTCACAAATCAATAAAAATGCTATAGTTAAGACAGTTTTTGTCGTATTAAACTAAAATTTGGTAATTAAGTTCCTATGATAACTGTCAGTAACTATACTAAAAATGGGCGTGGTCCCACTATAGCTACGCCTACTTTTAAGAAAAGATAAATATACTTCGAAATTACTGGTCCGATCGAGCTAAAATTTTGGCAGTGCATTTGTCTCGAGTACGAAATGGTTTAAGAAAAAATTGCCACACCCCCTTTTAACGCCCACAAATAAATAAAAAATTCGCGATATCAAATTGCTTTGGAGTTATGGGTCGCACAACCTCAAAGTCGATATTCAACCACAATTTACACACGTCGTTCCACTGATGACATTTTATGGGAGTTAAACAAGGGAACCTCCGATACAACCAAAACTTGCGATATCGAATAGTTTTGAAGTTACAGGCCACACAGCATCGGAATTCAGTAATCGGCCTAAACTTACACGTGCAGTTACTGAAAACATTTTATGGCGTTGGACAAGTACAACCCAAACATGCAAAATCGAATAGCTTTAAAGTTATGGGTAACACAACGTCAGAATTCAGTAATTGACCTCAATTCATACATGCGGATTCATTAGTAACATTTTATGGGCGTAGGAAAAGGAGGACTGGCATCTCCCGTAACCTAGATTTGTGCTATCGAATATCTTTGGAATTATAGGTCGCACAGCATCGGAATTCAGTATTCGATCCGAATTTACTCATGCACTTTCATTGGTAACATTTTTTGGGCGTTGGGCAAGAGAGAGTGGCACCTCCCATATAACCAAAATTTGCGATATCGAATAGCCTCTGAGTTATTTGTCGCACAGCGTCGGAACTCAGTATTCGACCTAAATGTGCACATACCATTTCATTGATTAAATTTTATGGGCGTTTGCCAAGGAACCTCTATTTGACCTAAATTTGCGATACCGAATTGCTTTGGAGTTATAGGTCGCACAGCATCGGAATTCCGTATTCGACCTTAATTTACACATTCAGTTCCATTGATCACATATAATGGCCGTTGGTCAAGGGGGCGTTGCACCTCCCATACAACCCAAATTTGGGATATCTAGCAGCTTTGGATTTATAGGTCGCACAGCATCGAAATTCAGTTTTCGACCTCAATTTACACATGTAAGGGAGCGTGGCAGCAACGCACCGGGTTTCAGATAGTATTATATAAAATTGAAGTGAAAATTTAAAGTTACGACTTTACTCCAAGAGTACAGGGCCGATTTTTATAAAAAAAAAAAAATAAAATATATTTGTGCTACAGATTTATTTAGGGGTATTTTTCTTTCGAATTTTTAATTATAAGTATATTTAATTAAGGTATAAAGTTTTTTAAGAAATCATCCCAGCTGCCACGCATTGCTTAGAGCCTGAACAGAATCAAAAATCGTTGCGACCGACGATTGAAATAGAATAGATTCCAAGTCTGCGATTTATTATTGCTGAACATGAGCTGCGGTTTTTTCTATATTTTCTACAAAGATCGTCGGCCGCAACGATTTTTGATTCTGTTCAGGCTCTTATTCGTTGTGTTTTTACGCGTTTGTGTTGCGAGAGTTTCATTAAACTCCATGTTGCTCTCTATTTTTCTTTTTCTTTTCGTGCTTAGCTAGCACAAGGCTCATTTATAAGGTTATGGAACTTGAGAGAAATGCAATCTTTTTCTGCCTTTGCTTGTCAACTCAGCTTTCCTTTGTTTTATGCATTCATTTTCTTGATTTCTTTTCATCCATTCTGACAGTTTCACCGAGCTCGCTCTCAAGTGCCTCAACCTTCCCTGTAAGACACATTCACAAAAAAATGTTTGTATTCACTAACACATATGTATGGTATTTTGTTATTAAAATGGCGGTACAAAATACTATTAGTTATTAAACCTATTATTTAACAGGCAGCAATTCAGTTGTGCATCCCTGATTTCTCTTACTGGTATGGTAGACAGAGACAAATGATTTTCGTTGTGTTCTACAAAAAAGTAAAATATAAGGAAGTGCTGTAATAGCAGAAAAGTGTGGTATTTTCTTTATTGGTATTGGTTCACACAAATACAGAAACAATCACGAAGGGCCGTATTCGGTTGTATCGTAAAAGAAGGCCCAAACTGTTAAAGTTTGTTCTTATGCATTAAAATTTTAGAAACATTTCAAGAATAGCAACAACTCTAATTATTTAAAAAAATTTTGATCGGTCGCAATTGGCTTAGAAGTTTTAGGCATCCAAAAGTGGAAAAAGTGGAAAAAAATGGAAAAGTATACTAAAAATTTAGCTGATTTTTTAAGTTTTCCAACAAAACTAAACTTTATGGGTATCAAAAGAGAGATAATACAAGTATCTATTCAACAAGATATCAAACATAAAAATACATGCATTTAAGATACAACCCTTTTTTTACTTAAAATCGCGAGGTTTTTCCAAATTTAAAAAAAAAATAAATGTATCAAAAGGAGGCCTTCGGATGCTGCTTAGGGTTTACAAACCTCAGTAAGTACCACACAGGCTTCTCTGTCTACAGCAGTTCTGAATGTAGTTATCTTTTTAATAATTCTCTTTTTAATGTATTGCTTTCTTAAAAGAAAAACCACTTGTCTTTCAGACAAATTCTAATTATAAAAAAATTATATCTTAATGAATTCTTATGGAATTCTAAATTTGACACCTCGTTGAATAGATACGCACATTACCTTTGTTTTAATACCCATAAAGCTTAGTTTTGTTGAAAAACTAAAAAAACTGCAAAATTTTTAGGTAATTTTTCTATATTTGAAGGCCTACAAATTCTAAACTTAAACTTTAATTACAAATTATATTAGGTTAATTTTTTAAAATCCTTATTTTTTGGGTGTTTCTGCCTAGTTGTTGTGTAAATATCAGAAAAATTTAACAAACAGGTACTAAATCTGATTCACTATGCTGAAAACAAGAGCGCCCCAAACATGTATTCAACTGCGAAAAATGACTGCGCCCCTGAAGCAGTGTTTGTGTTTTGACAGATGTGGTTTGATCAAACTGGCGCAAAATCAACGGGGTCTAATTTACATTTTTAAACCATTTTTAATAAGAAATATAAACATTTCTAACACAAATAGGTTAAAAAAATATCGTTAGAAACAATAAATAAAGCACTTTTGTTAAAAGAATTTAAACCGTATGGACATATTTACCTGTGGAACGAATGCGCATTGTTTTGAAGTTTTCGGGAACTATTACAACTCTTAACCGCACAACTCATATTGCATTTGTTTTAGTGGTTTTTTTTCTTTAATTTTGTTGCTTTTTAAGCAGTGAAAAATGCTTAAAATTAAATTATTTTCAACTATTTTGCTGAGGAGTCTTCCAATCAGATGCCAGGGTTCTCAAAACTGTCAAAAAACACACTCTTTCTCGCTCGCACAATTTACGAATGGTGCGACAGTTCACGTACAGTGTGTGTGTTAGCAACACCATTTCCTTATATTTTACTTCTTTGGTGTTCTACTTGTCTTTGTCTTGTTCTTTCTTATGAGAAAAATAAATTTGATATACACACAATTTAGAAAATTTGCAAAAGACCGATTTATATCGTGTAACAGCACGTAAGTACTTTCAATTGTAAAATATATTAAATAAAATATTGTATATTGTAAAAGTAGTTATATTTTAACACTTTTCTAGTTAAATAGAAGAAGCTGGTGGTCGTCAAGTGCAGGTGATAGCTGTTGCTCCGAGTGCTACTGGCATACCATTGACTACAGCTCTACAACCGCAGGCTCAAGCTGCGCAAGCAGTCACCTCTACGGCTCAATAAAATGGAAATATTAAGACGACTTGCTTTGCTTACTGCTAACTTTGGCATTCAGCAGCAAACTTTGGTGCAACAAAATGCTTCGCCGAAAAGTGTTTGACCGCCGCACAGTGCTTTGTCCCCATATAGTGAATCGGCAAAATTAGAGAAGTTATCGCAGAAAAATGAAATTTGGTGTGCTGGTTCAAAATATGTTAATTAAGAAAAATTCGAAGTTTATATTTTTAGGCTCTCTGGGAAATTTCGCTTCATTTGATACAAGGACATGACCATCTCCCATATATCCTTTTTTTCAAAAATTAAACTTTAGCTACATTTGTGATCAAAATGCACTAAAAACTAATAACAACTTATAAAACTATATTTTTGAGCTCTTTGAGAAATTTTGCTTTATTCGATACAAAGACATGACCATCTCCAATATATCCTTTTTGTCATAAACTAAATTTTAGCTACATTTGTGATCAAAATGCAAATAATTTAATATTCTCTTTAAAAAGGGTCATAAATAAATTTGTTTCTAAATTTGCTCAACAAATAAGATAATTAATTTTAATTGTAATTTATGATGTTTCCTTTCAAAATGTATTTCTCAATTTCTTTGAATTCATCATTTTTTTTATGTGTTTTGTTGACCTAAGTGACGATAGTTCCGGATCCGACATTAATAACAAATGAGCCATTAAATCTCTATTTGTATTTTCTCTCGTCGTTTTTCTTGTATGGGATAATCGCACATTCCTTATATTTTTATGACTGGCTTCTAAGGCTTCTTCTGACAGACACCCTAGAATAAAAATAGTTTTAAAAAATGTGTAAAACGTTTTTTTAATATTTTATTACCTATTGGCAAGTTGAAGTATTCCAGAACATCGCACCCATGCACTAAAACCTTATGAACAGTACTTGGCATGTTATACCAGCCGTACTGTATTAAATATGAGTTTCTAGTAATATTTAGCAGCTCCTTAAACGTTGTCACATTAACCGGGATTCCGCAAGATAGAACTCTTAATATTATGCCAAAATTATCAATAAGACTTTTATCAATCCCCGTAATTTCAGCAGAAATTTTACTGTTTTCAAAAAATCGTCGAGCCGTGTTTCCGTCGTTAGTAGTTCCAAATCCCGTTTTTACTTAGTCTATTATTAATCCCGTCCGTGTTTTGAATTCATTTTGAATTCTTTTTTTGTTTTGTGAAAAAATTGAGGTATTTTCCTTATTGATTCTCCAAACTTTTAAAGGAAGACGGTAAGCAATGTGCAATATGCATTCAAAAAAGCGTATCCAGCAGTGGAGTGTAGAAAGTCCATATTTATAATTATTAATGCAAGGGTCCTTAATAATGTTAATATTGTTCATCTCTGTTGGGCTTGCATTACATATAAAGCACCTACTAGCTGAGTTTGTGTCACTCAAAACATTTGCAACTGAACCATCTATCATTGTGCAGTGCATATCGTAAGACACCTCAACAGTTGAACCATTTGTATCAATTACACAACACTCCAAATTGTTAAATTTTTCAATAAAATCGTTGTGCATTTGCTTAACTAAAACTGGATTCTCTTTTGTTAATACAAATTTAAGGGGTCTACAATACATTGTGGAAGATGGCGTTTTATTTACCCATAATACTTCCTTTGAGTCTAAATTTACCATTCTGAAAAAAATAGAAATTTTAAATATAAAAGGATAATTGTGGAATGCACGTATAAATGTACATCTGTGTATAATAATTTACATACCTCAGAGGGACAAAGGCTATAAAAAAAATGAACTCGTCGGAACTATTTTCGTTTAAACTAAAAAATATAGATGTTTTAAAAAAATACAAAATTTCAAATTTCCGGTTAAAAATCTTAACTTTTTTTTTTACTTGTGGTTAGATTTGTTAACAAAGTATATAAATGAAAAATAAAAAATCGCCTACTTTTTATTTATATATTTTTTTAATTTTTTCAAAGTTTGCAAAACTTTAGGGTTTCAGCCAAAAAAAAAAAATATTCTTTCAATTTTTGGTAAGTTTTTGTCACTATGTAATACAAATTATACACTACAACAAAATTTGATTCATTTTTTATAGTAATAAAAAAAAAACAATTGTATAAACTTATTTGTTTTAAATTTTGGCAGTACCATAAACTTAGGTCTTTGCAACTTTTTCTGAAACTTAGGAAATATGTCTTAAAAAATTCATATTATTTTTACATTTCCGGGTGAAAATTCTAAAACTTGTTTACATATTCTATTTAAGCCTTTTAAAATGTACTAAAATCAAAAATAAAAAATTACCTATTCTTAAAAAAAAATTTTTTTCACTCTGTCAAACTTTTGCATTTTGGGAATTCCAAATAAAAAATCCCAAAAGTTTTCGATGCCACAAACAACTTTTATATCTAAAATATTTACAAAAAATTATTTTTGTTTTTTTGTACCTATACTTATAAACAAAACTGTTAAGTTTCAAAGCAATACAATAACAAATGAAATTTTAAAAAATTTTTTTGTAACACAGTAAAAACCGTTTTTCCGTTCAACAGTTTTACTTCAAACGTTTTCTGAATTTAGCGCCCTCTACTGTTAACGAAAATACGAGATGATAAATTCTATTTACGAATTTTTTTAAGGTACTTTGTTAGCTTTACAAAAATGTATATTACTTAAATATTCTAAGCACTTTATTTTATTTTAATTTTGCCTATGGGACAAAGCACTGCGCGCCGTGGCCATAGCCAATCCGATAGTTCTTACCCAACAAGCAGGAGCTGCTAGCATGCCTATCACGAATACTTTTGCTGCTATTACACAGTGTTTCCAAGTGGATTTATTAATAGAGCTATGCAGAAATTTTCAATATGCAATTTTCAATAAAAATTAAAAATATAAATGTGTCCATATAGTTAAAAAATAATAGGAAATTAACCAGGCATTTAAATGGTAGATATAACTGGTGTACTTGGTATAACAAATAGTTAATTACTTAGTCATTTCACTGGTGGCTGCGACTGGTATTTTTGCCATATAAATAAGTTATTTAACCCACTATTTAACTAATTGCTTTAACTGGCAAGTTAGACAGATATTTTCAGTTATTTAACTTATTTAACTGATTGGAATAACATGCATATAAAATGTGTAAGCGAGATGACTATGAAATTTAAACTTCTGAAAAAGTATGTGCAAGAAAAGGATACAAAATCACACGTACACAAATGTTTTGATAAAATTTTTCACATGGCCTTTAAGAGACTGATAGAAAATACTGGCCGAAACTTCCGTATTGCTTCTTTTTATATAACCAGTAATATAACCGGTTGTGTTTTTGCAGGGTTATAAATGAGCCTTGGTTGTGACACTACTTTTAAAGCTCAACAAAAAAAACTGATGAGCCTCGAGTAAGGCGAAAAGTGAAGTACATATAAATTCAGAGCGGCGCTCCGAAAAAAAAAAAACAAAACAAAAGAAAAGTAGACCATTTTTTAATTCTTGGATATGTATTGTCTTAACCCAAAAAGGACGATGATGCAATATCGCATCACTAAGTCGGATGTAACAAAACTAACCGTATCACATAAAAATTAGTCGAAATCAAAATTAGGTAAATATTATCACATGTGTGAAAAAATTGTCCCGTCTTTAAGGCGTTAAGGAGAATGATTAAAAAAACGTCCGTAGCCTTGTTTTTATGGTTGTTGTTGTTGTTGTGTGTGTTCGTTTGGTTCATAATTATGTCGTTCCTTGTTGTGCTGCTTTTGTTCCTGTTGTTGTTGTTTTTGTTTTTATTAATATGTATGTAAAATCACATCAATTGCTAAAATTTTATTTTGTTTCCCAGATAAACAATCGGTTCGGTTGAAAACGGTGTGCACTTCTAAAAGCACTGAAGTGGACCGTTTCGTTGTCAGCAAACTATGAATTGTGTGTTTCATATAAACGTACTATTTATTAAGTTGTATATTAATGTTGATTTTATATGATTAAAATCCAAATTCTAAATGTTTGATAGTTTAAATCATACTTGATTTTAAATACAAATTCTAGTTGTTTGATACTTTAAAATCATTTATTGAGCTTAAGGTCAGGTTAGAACAATAAATTGCTCTAACGAATTTTTTCCAAATAAACAACAACAAAATTTTCAATATGAAAAGGAAAACATCACTAGCTGATTAATTAGTTAGCTGTTTGATTAACTAGTTAGAGCAATTAATTGTTCTAACCTGACCTAAAGCTCAATAAACGATTTAAAACTATCAAACAATTAAAATTTGTCTTTAAATCATAGCAAATCAACTTAATAAATAACAAGGTCATATAGAAAACTTTAAGTTGTATATTAATTTTATTTGTTGTTAAACAATTGTAACCTTTTCTTAAAATGGTTTTTATTAAGATGCAACAATAAACAAATCAATAAACCAACTCAACTGCACTACCTTGATTTCAATACAAGATTCCATGCATATTTCAGAGTTTTTTGGCGAACAGGTGAAAAAGGGAGGGAAAAAAGACAAGAACAAACGACGCATCAAGCCAATATGACAAAAATTTCAATTCCATTCTTGATAAACATAAAAAAGGACTTTACAATTATATATTGGGGGTTGGAATTAATTTTAAAGGTTTTTTTTCGGTTTTTGAGCATTTATTTAGAAACAACGGTACAATGTATATTATTCAAAGTATTATCCATCGTTAGCTACAATATTTTCCCATCTTTCTGGCAGCATATGGATTCCGCGCCGAAAGAACGATTCGTCTTTTGAGGCAATCCACGAATCGACCCATTTTTTGGTATCCTCGTAAGAAGTGAAGCGCTGCTCAGCCAAGCCATGCGTCATCGATCTGAATAGGTGGTAGTCGGAAGGGGCTATGTCTGGGCTATAAGGCGGGTGGGGTAGCACATCCCAATTCAGCGCCTCCAACGTTTCCTCGACGGTTCTTGCAACATGTGGCCGTGCGTTGTCATGTTGAAAAACAACTTTGCCGTGTCTTTTGGCATATTCCGGCCGTTTAACCTTTAATGCTCGGCTCAATTGCATCAATTGTTGTTGGTAGCGTTCCCCAGTGATGGTTTCGTTAGGTTTTAGCAGCTCATAGTACACGACACCCTTCTGATCCCACCAAATGCACAGCATAAGCTTGGCGCCATGAATATTCGGCTTGGCCCTCGATGTTGATGCATGGCCGGGTGGTCCCCACGATTTTTTTCGCTTAGGATTATCGTAATGGATCCACTTTTCATCGCCAGTGACAATACGATGCAAAAAACTCTTCCTTTTATGCCGTTGAAGCAGTGGTTCGCACATGCAAAATCGCCGTTCAACGTCTCTCGGCTTCAACTGGTACGGCACCCAATTTCCTTGCTTTTGAATCATTCCCATGGCCTTCAAGCGTTTGCCGACCGTTGATAAGTCGACTCCCAATGATTCTGACAATTCTTGAAGGGTTTGACATGGGTCTTCATCGAGCAAAGCCTCCAATTCCTCATCTTCAAACTTTTTCGGCTGGCCCGGACGCTCTTTGTCTTCCGTATCAAAATCACCACTTTTAAACCGACGGAACCAGCACTCACAAGAAGAAATCGATGGAGCATAGTCCCCGTAAGCCTCAGTAAGCGTGCGTTGTGCTTCAACCGCTTTTTTCTTCAAATGGTAGCACAAAAGTAAACCTTCCCGCAAATTGCGTTTTGTTGGAACGAAAGTCGACATGTTCACAGAGAAAAAAATATATGTTGTTTACACTTCAGTGGAATGACACATACTGAAAAATGAAGCTTAGACAATGTGCTTTGAAATGAATATAGTCACAGGTGTGCCCGATGCGATCTATTGATAGTTACGCCATCTCTTAGAAAACCTTTAAAACTAATTTTAAAGATAACGGTTTAAAGGTACAAACACATGGCGTTTTCATACCAGCAAATCAGATGCTGCTGTTTTAAGTATCGTTTAGCTGAAACAGTGACATTCATGGCTTTTTGGGTTGTAATACAATAGAGAATACAGATGCATGTAGCTAGAGAGTATGTGGCTACAAAAAAATGTACTACTACTAGCCAAGGTTGCCAGTTAAAATTTTAAACAATTCCCACAAAAAGTTTCCTTTTTGACAGTAACATAAATTAAATACAACAAAAATTACCATGGTAAAGATAAAACAAAAAGTCTATACCGCAATAAAACAGTCTCAAAAAAATCGCATGATCATTAAAAATTACCACAAAAATACCACCATAAATTCCATATGCATTGAAAAATGCCACAAAAATCTCATTCGCATTAAAATATTCCACAATAAGTCCCATATGCACAAATAATTTAAAAAACATTTAGAAATACCACAAAGAAATTTTGCTTACTAAAAAAGAAAAAACAAATTTTAAGAATTTTACCAAACTTCCACGGATATTCAAAAAATACCCCACTGAATTCCCACGCCAATTAAAAAATACTACGCTGAATTAAAAAATTTAATAGGAATTCCCAAAACAAAAATTCCTTTTTGCCTAAGGGCAATTAAAAATTACCACGAATGGGATTTTTCCAACATTACTGGCAACAATGCTACTAGCTGCTGATATTTGGGCCTATTTTGCCAAATCTGTTATTCTGTTATGAATTTTCTGTTATGAATCATAAAAGATGCCGACCATAAAAGATCTGTTAAAATTGGTATTCTGCGTTTCGATCTTTTATCCCTGTTATCAATCTTGGAAAACAAAAATCTATTACAATTACGTCAACTTCTGTTATGAAACAGCTGATTGCTGTCAATAAATTAAATAACACAACGCAAGTTGAAGTTGTCGCATTTAACGTGTGAATTGCAAATATTTTTGCAAAATAAGCATTAAAGAAGTGTCGTGCATTAGCATTACAAACTAGCATATCCGTTTTTATTAAATTGCTTGTTTTAAAATAATGTCGGACTAAGAGAACGACCCAGAGCCCGTTTACAATGATAGCAGAAGCTCAAGTTTAAAATGAAAGTCGTGACGGACGCAGTTGTCAAGGTGGTAGCGAAAGGGACAGAGGTGCCCGTGCAAGTTTCAAACGTAAGGAACAACGGGAAGACGAGCATGATGATCGCGATCGCCGTGGTCAAAGAAATAATGGTGGTGGACGCAATTATGACTACCGAACAATGAGATGTGCGTTCTGATTGTGTATGTATAATTATTGGATGCGCAGGATCTAATATTCAGACAATACAATCTGATTATTATGTAAGCGTTGATTTAGATAAGGGTACAAAGGTGGTAACCATATCTGGAAATTCCAAAGGAAACATCAAAGATGCTGCACGGTGGCGATAAAAGTAGCTCATCCTACCAAACGATTTCTACAATAATACAGTAGAATAAATCCAAAGGGACCTTTCGTGGTGAGGGCGGTGGACGCCGAGATCGTTATTAAAAACAAAAGCTGCAGCAAAATCTAGAATTCCAGAAAGTAGAATAAATTCCTTTCTAGATATAAGTGAGCTTGACATTTATATAATTTTTATGCTGCATTTTTTACACATACATTAATAATTTTTTATTAAGAAAGACCTATTATAAAAATTATAAATGATTGTACAAAAATAGAAAAAAAAGAAATTATATGCAATTAAAAAAAACTACACAGATTAAAGTAATTTTTCTAGACTTCCAAGCCTTTGTTTCATAAATTAAACATAACGAAACACAAAACAATCTGATTTAGCTTAGCTTATTAAATTTATTGAAATCCATTATGATAAAAGGCAGAAAAATTTATCTGTTATTCTGATGTGTTTCATAATAGATTTCATAGCAGATTTTGTCATGCAGAATACCAAATAAAAGATTTTGTAAAAGATTTGTTGACAGTTCGAAAAATCTGCTATGATTTATAACAGATTTCATAAAATATTGTCGTGCAGAATACCAATTCTAGTCTCGTAACATATTTTTTGACAGCTCAAAAATTTGTATGGGAAATCATAACAGAATAACAGAATTTTTTCATAAAAGATTCCGCAAAACAGGCCCAATTGTTGTTTTGGTTCTGCATGTGCTGCAAAGGGTCGTTCTTCACTCGGCAATTCTATGAGCAATAATTGCTTTCGCCACAAGTAGTTTGTGGACTACTCGGGCTTAAAGGGGACTTTCTTAAACCACCTCATACGAGCGAATAATCGACAAACTGCTTGCGGCAAAAGCAATTATTGCCGAGTGAAAAGCGGGACAAAGAGATCTTGCTACCAGAGCAAGAGAATTATTGCTCTCGGAGCAACAAATTCAAACGAAAACCTTTTATAAAACAAAACAAATTTTTACATGAATTTAATTGTGAGCTTTTTAGATCAGGTAAGTTTGAAGAAGGACAACAACAACAAGTTTGTTTTTAAATAATTAATATTTAGAAGATGAAACGCTTTAAAATATTTTTGAAAAATATTTATTTATTGGCCAAACAAGGCAATGCAGTTTACTTCTTCTAACTTATTCTAACAGGTTTTGTTTACTTATACTAAGATTACTAAGCTTTTTGTTTTTCTTCTCCCCTTTCCATGTTTTTATTTTATTTTTCATTTGGTGCTCTTAGTGGGCATACTACGCCCACCGGATTGACATGATTTCAAAAACCATGTCAAAAATAAGAGAAGAGGAGGAAAACAAGAGAGAGACTATATACACACTTAAGATACGATGTATATATATTATTCTCAAAGACTATAAGGACAAAAGGACGTAAATGGGAGATTTGAAGAGGGATGTTAAAGAATTTTGATTTATTAAACAAATCAATAAATGCTTATACATATAAATCCACACATGTATATAGTTAATTGAGATTACTGAGTGATTTATATAGGGTTTGCTTGAAAGAGGATTTGGACATAGAAGGTGAGTAGTATATAGAGATATTATTAAATTCTCTGCAACAACGGTTGATGGGTTCATTATTTGCATATGTAGTTTGGTGCTGATATTCAGTTAACAATCGAGTATGCCTAGTGCGCCTAGTTGGATCGTTAAAGGAAATCATATTAGAAATATATTCGCTGTGAATAGCACCATCAATTACATCAAATGTGAAGCATGAGCCCAATAACGATCTTCTTGTTGATAGTGGCATCAAATTTAAAAGGCTGAGTCTATGTTCATATGATGGAAGGCTACAATAATCATGGGGGTTGTACATATCTCTAAGCGCGTATAGTAAGAACTGCTTTTGAATAGACTCAATTCTTTCTCTATGGGAATCGAAAGATGGATTCCAAATTATGCATGCATATTCAAGTATTGGGCGCACTAATGCACGGTACAAGGATGTACTGACCCATATATTCTTTAATTCATTTGCACGTCTTTTTATAAAACCGAGCTGTTTGCTGGCCCTGGACACAATTTTATCATAGTGCAGATTAAAGCGCATCTTGCAATCTAAGACAACTCCAAGATCCACTATAAGGTTGACCCTTTTTAGTTCGGTACTATTGAGGTGGTAGGTATGTAATGTTACGTTGTTTTTAGGAGAAAAGCTAATAACATTGCATTTATTGACATTAAGATGTAGTTTATTTTGAAAACACCATTGCTCAAGAGACAACAATTTTGATTGCAAAAAATATACATCTGCATTTGATTGAATTGTATAGTACATTTTTAAATCATCTGCATACATGTGGGATATCGTTAAGAACTTCAGACAGATCGGATATGAATATGTTGAAAAGAAGAGGACCAAGATGACTACCTTGCGGAACTCTCGAGGAGACTGCAATTTTTTTCGATAGAACTCCCTGGAATTTAACAAACTGGGAGCTGCCGTTTAAATATGATTTTAGCCAACTTAGTATGGATACCGCAACACCAAATTTTTCTTACTTATATATAAGAATGTTGTGATCAACTCGATCAAAAGCTTTACTGAAATCAGTATGAACAGCATCTATTTGGTGCCCTTTTTCCATTTTGACTAAAACATCTGATACCATAATCATGAGATAAGTGGTGGTAGATCGCCCTTTTCGGAACCCTTGTTGCTGCTCATTTAGACGTGAGTTAATGAAACTTGTTAGCTTTTCACAAATAAGTTTTTTTAAAAGTTTTGGAATGGCTGACAAGACTGCTATGCCTCTATAATTTTCAACTGATCTTTTATCACCATTCTTGTAAATTGGCGTAAGATGGGATGATTTCCAATATGAAGGAAATGTCCCACAAACCAGTGATTCGTTAAAGATTATGTGTAATGGCAATAGCAGTTGGTCTTAACATCGCACCAAAAAGCTTGTAGGTATTAAGTCTGGTCCTGGTCCCTTTAATATATCCAGTTCTTTTATTGCATTATAAATCTCTTCCTGGGTTAAATATAAGCTATCAACTATAATAGTTGAGCTAGGAGAAGTTTCAGATAAGGTGGTAGGAAGACAAAAGACCTCCTTAAAGTGATCGGCATACAAGTTGCTTATTTCAAGAGAATTGGACGAAGTGACATTACCTTTAAACATAGACGATGGATAGCCGCTAGATTTGCGCTTCATGTTAACAAAGTCAAAGAATTTTCTCGGCGTTTGGACAATTTTCTCTCCGATGATGTTAGTGTACAACTTGTACGCTTCTTCTGACTTGATAGAGAACTCTCTTGATAGCTCGTCATATCTAAGCTTCAGTTTATCGCTTATATTATCAGTGTTTTTGAGAAGTTTGTAGATTTTATTTCTATGATTCCTCAAAAATCTGAGATTATTGTTTAGCCATGGTTCTGAGAGCTTATCCTTTTTCTTTATTATTGGCACATAACTTTCGATAGCGGTAAAAATGTGCTGATAAAATATAGAGACAGCACTGTATAAATCTAAGTTGAATAGAATATTATTCCAATTTAGAGAACTAAGATAACATTTAATTCTTTCATAATCGGCGTTGAGGTAATCGTACGCAATGGTGTTATTATAAGACTGGGTAAATTTGATGTCATTAGCAGAGAAAACAACTTTTAAGGCTGTATGATGAACAGTGTTGGTTAATAAATTTTCTGCCTCCATGCATGGACTAACCTTCACTTCTTCAAACGAGTTAGTAAAAATTAGGTCCAACCATCTTCCATTTTGATTTTGCACAGAAGAGACTTGCTGCACGTTACTGCTATAAAAGGTGCTAAGTAAGTTGAAGTCTATGGCATTAGAAAGATTTACAGGAAGAAGAAAGTTGTCGTTTTCGTCGGTGACAAAAGATATATTTTTGGGCGATTGAAGTCACCAAGAATAACAACTTTATCTTCCTCTTTTAGGGTGGAGGTAAAGGTGGTCAGTGTTTCACATAGCTCGTTGTATGTTGTTTCCCTTGAGCCGGGAGGAATGTAAACGACACCTACAGTGATGTGCAAAGAAATAGGGACACCTGTATTTTTATATTCAAAGCTGCATGAATTATATACAAGGTGCCCCAGATATAGCATTAACTCCTTCAGGTAGTGATTCTCCTTGATTAGGCGAGTGAGGAAATGCAAGGGTGAGGGTAACCCCCTCCCCCTTTGGGAGCTGGAGAGGAAAAACTTAAAAATAGGTGTCGTTACATTTTACTCCACATTTAATGTATCTCTTAGCCGATTTCCAAAGTTTACAACTTGTTGAGAAGAAAATCAAATTGAAATTAAGATTTTTATAAAACATTTTGCATAATGTCACAATTAAGAAAGTTATGAGCATCTAAATTCGAAACAAATTTTGAATTAAACTTTGATAATAAGTATCTCGAATTTTAAATACATTTTTTGACAATTTTTGCGATGTAACTTCTTTTTATGATAAAATTTTCTACTGACTTTGTTTTTGATCTTGCCATAGTACATGAGTACTCAATGCAAACATAACTAATTTTTAATTTCAAATTACCACACGTAAACAGTTATCTTTTAGTGTGGTACGGTTAGAAAACGGCTTTTGTAGCATTGGTTTGATGGTCATGTAGTCTCTTTTTCAAGATGCTCTTGACTTAGGAGATCAGTTAAGAGTTACATTAAATATGGAGCAAAATGTAATGACACCTATTTTTAAGTTTTTCCTCTCTAGCTCCTAAAGAGGGGAGGGGGTCACCATCATCCTTGCAGTTTCTTACTCGCCTAATTAAGGAGAATCATCACCCGAGGGAATTAATGCTATATCTGGGGCACCTTGTATATACTTAATGTAGCTTTAAGAATAAAAATTCAGGTGTCCCTATTTCTTTGCACATCACTGTATGTACATATTGAGACTTTTACCTCAACAAACTCTAATAATTCGGTGATCGAACAGTTTATGGTTAGGTGTGTCTATTAGCTCACTTGAGAGGGAATTGTGAGATGCTACAAGGACACCACCTCCTCGAGAAAGCCCTATTGAGGAGTAGTCCCGATCCTTTCTGAAGACAGTCCAATTGCTATCAAGAATTTCCTCATTATTGAAGGTTTCGTTTAGCCATGTCTCAGTGAATACTAGGACATTGAAGTGGCATGATTTAGCGTCAACATAAAGTTTGTTTAATTTGCTTCTCATGCCGCCACAGTTATGGTAGAATATATTTAAGAAAGAAGAGTTAGGAACGATAATATTGCTGTTGCTCTTTACGAGATTTTTGAAGAAGAGAAACATGCTTAGCTCTGACATGAGCGCCATATGTTTCCAGATCCGCCTTGACTTGATCAATCGTTACACCGAGGTGCTCGTGAAAGCGGACAAATGAATTACGCAAGTCTTCAACACTGGTAGGAAGACCTTCTTGCTGAATTAATACTCTAAGATTAGTTTTGGTCTAGCCTTCAATGCATGTTGAATCAGGGGCTTTATACATATAAGCGAGATACAGGCGAACATTGTTATGAACGTTGTTCTCCCTGAGGCGAGATAGGGCATATCTGCTCTCAGTGCCTTCACAAGAGTTTAGTGTCAATATCACTTTCGGAGAAAGTAGGGGGTCTAAAAATGACGTAGGACTACTAGGTTGATTGCAAAGCTCATTTGAAACTGAAGATGGTTTTGGTAAACCACTTCCGGTTGGTGGTGAAGGATTAAGAGTATGAGAATGGATAAAATTTGGATATTTCTCACAATTGGTTTCATTATTGTTAAGATTAAATGAAACCCTAGATTGCTAGATTGCTTTCAGTAATCATCTTATTATAAGATGAAGCCGTATTCTGGTTAACTATGGGAGAAAATATGGGGAAAATGCTAGTTTTCAGATTCCAGAATCTGAATTTTGGTGGGACTTATGTTGCACAAACTTGTTTGATGAATAAGGTTTGAATTCAAGAACAGGTAGGCTTACATTTCTTTTATATAGAGGATTCTTAGAATTAAGATTAGAATTAGAATAAGAGTTTAACTAAGATTTAGAGTTAGGACGGAAATTTATATATGGAAAAGAGTTAGAGCCAGAACTATAATAATATAAATAATAATATAAATAAATATAAATAAAAAAAAACTAGAATTTTTCTCTATTACTGTATAAAAAGGAATTCTACGTCTATACTTACGATACTATCGAAACTGTGTCTTTTTTTAAGTAACTTCACATGTTAATTCAAATTTTGAGTTAGAAAAGTCAGATAGAATCGCAAAAGTATTTTAATTAAAGGTTATCAAATCTCCAGCAACGCTTTAAACATTGTTTTCCAATCCATTCAAAAGATTAAGATTAGGTTTTCGAGGTATAAGTTTTGATTTTTAGCTTCTTCTTTTTTCTGTGAAAGCTTCAAATGTTAGGCCTAATCTTGCGTTAAAAATGTCCAGCAAGGAAAATTGTACATCGTACACGATATCAAATTACAGGTAATCAAATCAATAACGAGTCTATGTGTTATGATTTAGAAAAATAATTGTGGCATTGAATGTACATTTGCCATTAAACCAGTGTAAATAATCCAAATTGTAATACAAACTATTTGGGTCTCTCTATTATATTATGTAATCCAAAAATCTTGTGCAAAATTATTAATTCTTTAAAAATAGTAATTTAAAATGTAAAAGAAAAAACAAGTTACTAAGCATTAGGCTGGATGAACTTCAACTCTTTTGGCGCGACATTGTACATGTACTCAAATTTAATTTCATATATTCACTATCAACTAAAACAATTTGGTGGCATATGTTTTTTGGTCTCATTGTAGCTAATAAACATAGACTAGAACTTAAATGGTATGTTTTTTAGTACGCTTCTTTCAACTTCTGCCTACAACATACCAAACTTCTTGTCTTTCTAGTCATCAGGCGAATGGGCGACTGTGATGTCTGTTCCTGTGGTGTAAGCATCTGAAAAACACCAAGATGAGCTCATACATTTTTCATCAGCAAAATTATACCTCCATTACGGATTTCGTATTAAGTGGCATTATTATTTTGGCTTAAGTATCTTAAGTAGTCTCGTAACTTGTTGTCAATCTTTAATGTATTTTAGTGTTTGGTCATCGGGTAGGGAGCTTTTCATGGAACGGTGAAAATTTTAGGTGCAGATAACGTCTTCTTTTTTGAGGAGAATAGTTTTCAAATGTTTCGTGAGTATTTATGTTCTAAGTAATAGGAAAACTCTGGAATTTCTGTGAACATTGTATTTCTAACCAATGTTTTTTATTATATTAGAGAAATTTAAGAGGAATGATATTTTTTAAAAAAATTATTGCACATGTGTATTAAGGTAATTACCTAATTACCTTGTTTTTTTTATTCAACCTATCCGAAAAATTTAATTAACGTAAATGAGATCAAGTCTGAGCGTTTTCAACGTTGTTACTACGTGTTTTTCTGAGTCAAGCTTAAGGGAGGCTTTAGGGAAAAGAGTTAAAAATAACGGCATATAGTATTTGCCCTAATACTAGCAAAATAGACTGCCCTATTTTGACAATTGAAAGGGTTTCATATTAAATGTCAAAACAAGACAACCTATATTTTTCTGATATTCCGAATTAGAAAACCTTATTATGATTACGCCATGGGTTGTACAACAATAATCAATAAAAAACAAAATTCGATTTTCGAAAAATTGTTTACCTGAAACCATCCTTAATAACTGAATAAAATATTTGATTAAAAATTTGATTAAAGTTCCGGTTTTTTTATCGAATGAATAAATTGTTTGAAAATATAGGCTGAGAAGAAAACGCTGAGGGTTTCAAAAATGCGTATATGCAATATTTTAAATACTATTCAACTTTAAAGGCTGATATCTTCAAAACTCCTGGAGATAATTCCAATTTATGTTTAGACACTTGAAACTCCCAAACTTGAGTGATGGCAAAAAGCAGACATCATTTCTGAAATCTTCGTATAAAAATGCATCATTGTTTATAAATTGTATGTCCTGCAACCTTTGCAAAGTCACATTTTGTTACCCAGTGTTATTACTATTCTTCGTTCTGGTTTCTTTCTTCTTATGTTCATTATCGTATGCTACTACCCAGGGAATGAGAAGAACAGTGTCCCATATGAATAAAAGTAGCAGATTCGAATTTACTACAATTCGAAATAAAAAAACTTCAAAAGTAGTTTATATGAATAAAGTGCTCTTTACTACACTACAAGAAACAGCCGTTTCAAACTTGATACAAATTAGCCGGATTAGTATGAATAAAATAGTGTTTGCTACTGATTTTGTGTTGTAAACAAAATGGCACACCACAAGTTTGTAGAATTTTATATACATATATTAAATTCATTGAATTTATTTAATTTTATATTTATTTGGGCAGTAGAAAAAAAGAATTGTTGAAGTTCAAAGCAAGATACAAACATGGCAATCGGCCATGGACAATTTTAAAGTGCTCTTCAGATTCACTTTATTAGGGGTATTCACGATTCACTGCACTTGCCTGTGCAGTTGAGAACTGGAGGAATTTTGCAGTTGTGCAGTTGAGTTTTCGTGAACACACCACTATCACTTTTTTCAAAGTTATCAAAATTTTCAATGGGTATTCACGATTCAGTGCACTTGCCTGTGCAGTCTCTATCTCCTTTTAGCCCGTGTGTGGCTCTTCGATTCAAACACAAGCACTACCCCTAGCAGGCCGAGGAGAGACCGAAACTGAATGATATCTTTGTGTTAAACAAGCACAAAACATTATTTGCCTTGTTGTAGCTTTTGTTTGCGGTCATAAACAAATACAAAAACAGTAACAAATGTACCCCGCTTCCTCGATGTGTCCTTGCCTGGGACATAACAAGCTTATGGGGTCATTTTGGAGCCCCTTTCAATTAGTTACTTTGAGTTATTATTGCTTACAAAAGCTGAATTTTTTGTTTAAGCATAGCTTTTATAAGAAACTACGACTTGTTTTAACTATGGGGTTAATTTAGACCAATGGGAACAATTTAACCGACTGTGTCAAATTTGCAACACTAAAATCGCATTGCGTACAGTCGAGCATGGGCAAAACTTATTTGCCAATCAATCAGCTGTCACATTTTAACCAAACGCCGCTAATAAAACAAAATTAACAGACTCTGATATGGAACTCACTTTGATAAATAATACACTTTGATAAATAATAATGAAAAACACCACAAATACTGTTCGTGCTGTTTTTTTTTTTCCTTCAAAACAGCTGTGAGTTCTAAAAAGTGTGCTCGCAGTTGATGGCAAATATTTGGTAGGGCATACATTTGCAAAGCTATTTGCCCGTAACTGGGAATAGCCCTAGTGCAATTGTTTTGTGCTTTATTGAGCAATTCCCTGTACTTTTTTGACAGAATGTATTATATAGGATGTAAAATATAGGATAGGATATAAGAGAGTATAAAAAAGCTAAGGGTTTCAAAAATGCGTATTTGCAATATTTTATACATCTTCAAAACTCCTGGAGATAGTTCCAATTTATGTTCAGACACTTAAATTTTTAATTTCTTAAATCAGAAAAATTAAAGATGATCGAGATCAGTCAATGCGTTGAAGGCGTTATATGCGTCCTAAACGTCTGAATTTTAAGTGTTTTTTGTTTGTTTTATAAAAAGAAATCAGTTTGATGGATTTAAATAAAACTTTGTACACATCTTTGGAACATTAATAAGTACTTAAAAAAGTTCAATTTTTTGTTTAGCACCTCTTGAATCTGGACTCAATAGCGTTGACAACGATTCGTTCTCATGGATCAACTGAAGACAAAAAACGAAATATATTCTCAAAATATATAGTATATAGCCGAACGTAAAATATTGTTTAGAAATAAAATTTCGACCATTTGAAAAAAAATTCACATTTTTACGTGTTTTTCAATAGAAAAATGTTTATAAAAAACAAATAAAAAAAGTTAAAAAAATACTGCTACGTCAGGCTGAAGAAGTACATTTTCTCAACAAATCACATTTTGAGTTAAATTGCTTGGACAAAAACTGTCTTAGTTATGCTGTCAACGACGTCAAAAAATTATTTTGAGTAAATGGCGTTTAAAGTTTTTGAATCGCTAAAAGCGCTCGAATAGCATTACAGCATTTGGCGCTCTTTTCGAAAACTTAACGTTCGAGTTTTCACTTGAAACTAGAGACACATATTCTTTGGGGTGTACACCAGAGCTGTAAAAGAATGCATTCAATTTGATTTTATTCACAAAAAAGTGAATCAGTGAATAACGAAGTAATTCAAAATTGATTCAAAAGTGAATGCAAAATTGATTTATAAATAAAATTTTTAAATAGTTTTAATTCACAAATAATTTCAGAATTTTGAATTATTCTTTCTTTATTCATTATTCATTTTTTATTCATTATTCATTTGTTATTAATTATTCATTTTTTATACATTATTAATTTTTTATTCATTATTCATTTGTTATTCATTATTCATTCTTTTATTCATTATTAATATTTTATTCATTATTCACTTGTTATTTATTACTAGCTGAACCCGGTGTGCTTCGCTACTCCCCTCGTTATAAAATAAAATTAAAAGTATTTATATATTTTTCACGCCATCGAATTTTCGAAATAAGTCCACCCCAGCGCCACCTACCGTGTCCATTTATACACAAATTATTTTCTTATGATCAAACAAACATACATTCTGAATTTCAGTTAAATTGGTCCATAAATTCAAATTTTCGATATAAGTCCACCCCAGCGCCACCTATCGGGTCCATTTATACACAAATTATTTTCTTATGATCAAACAAACATACATTCTGAATTTCAGTTAAATTGGTCCATAAATTCAAATTTTCGATATAAGTCCACCCCAGCGCCACCTATCGGGTCCAAATATAGCCTATGTTACCCACCGTACCAAGATGAACATTACCTGAAAATTTCAAAAAATCACAATCGGCCTATATAGATTAATTTTTTTATTATTAATTTTTTATTCATTATTCATTTTTTATTCATTTGTTCTTCATTTTTTATTTATGGCTTAGGACTAAAATTAACAAAAAATGAAAAATAAATAATAAATGAATAATGTATAAAAAATTAATAATGAATGAAAAAATTAATAAAGAATAAAAAGTTAATAATGAATAAAAAATTGATAATGAATAAAAAATTAATAATGAATAAAAAAATTTTCATTCTTTTCATTCATTAATCTTTTTTTATAAAAATTTTATAAAAATTTTTATTCATTATTCATTTGTTATTCATTATTAATTTTTTATTCATTATTCAGTTTTGATTCATTATTCACTTGATTTTCATTATTCATTTTTTATTCATAATTCATTTTTTATTTTTAAAATTAATTATGAATAAAAATGTGTTATTAATTTTGTATTTATGGCTTAGGACTGAAATTAATAAAAAACTAATAAGAAATAACAAATGAATAATGAATAAAAAATTAATAGCGAATAAAAAATTAATGAGTAAAAAAAGAATAATTGATAATTCTAAAATTGAATAGCATTCAAATGAATAAAAAAAATTGATTTATTATTCTGAATAACGAAAATGAATAATTGAAATGAACACGAAATTATTTTTTTAAAAATGAATGTGAATTAAAAATTTTATTTATAAATAAATTTTGCATTCATTGAATGTCAGTTGAATGTCATTGAAATACTAAAAATTCTGAATAAGAATGCCGATTTTAAAGATCTGGTGTAAGGTAATAATTTAAAAAAAAACAAAATTTTTTGGAAAGTTTTACACTGTTCCTATACCTTAACGTTCATATTTTTTCGTGTCTTTTCAAGTAGAAATTCGGTGTAATAAGGTTTCAAAATCCAAGCTTCGTCAAGTTGTCTTTTCAATGAAGATGCTGTCGCCCTATTCTGTGTTGACCGCCGCTGGGTACCGAATCAAATATTTGCTTCACTGGAGTATCGTCTTGCATGCGCTGTGACGATGTCGGCGTACAGTTCGTACAGTTCATCATTCCATTCGGTACTCGATATTGACGCAAATTGGTCGGTAGATCTTACAAAGGATCTTTGTCTCGAAGGCTCCTAAAGTCTTTTCATCTGAACTGCTCAGCGCCCATGTTTGTGATGTATGAAGTGGGACAGGCGTGATCAAGGTTCATTTATAAGGTTGTGGCACTTGAGAGAAATGCACTCTTTTTCCCGCCTTTGCTCGAACTGTCACTGTGCTTTTCTTTGTTCTAAGCATTAATTTTCTTTATTCCTTTTCATCCATTCTGACAGTTCGACCGAGCTCGCTCTCAAGTGCCACAACCTTATAAATGAGCCTTGGGCGTGATGAGCAATTTAGAGAGCGCGATTTTCGTTCGTCGAGAGAAGGCTCTGCTTCTCAATTGCTTACTGAGCAGGCATGAAATTATAGACACAATTATGCTTTTTCGACAGTTTCGAGATCAGACGGTATTTTAGGCACCTTTTCAATTCGGTACTACTTCAATATCTCAGAATGAAAAAAAAATTCAAGTTGCATGTAAATTTAATTAATGTAATTTTCAATTTTCTCTGCACCCTGTTGCTTACTTTAACATGTCGTCATCCTTTTCATTGCTACACTAAGGGAAAAAGTTATGTAGTCAGTACAAAGACATATTTGTAAAATATATGTACTTTATGATGTTTGGAGGGGTGTCCAAAGTCGTGCGTTTTGCCCATACGGGCATTCTGCCTGTCCGCAGCAAGCAGCACGGGTAACAGCGTATGCTCGATGAATTCGGGCGTAAAAGGAACGAGGGACATCCACGAAGAGAATGAGAAAGAGCGTAAGAAAAAGCGCCATTTATATCGTGATCAGTGTTGCCAGAAAAATGTTGAGCCTGTAGCCAAAATTGCTAAAAAAGTAGCTAAAAAGAGCTAACCCTTTTTTATTTTAACTACCATTTAACTATTTAACTAAAAAAAGAAAATAGTTAAAAGCAAACACAACTGCTATATTTAATCAGTTTATCAGATTAATCAGTTTATCAATCATATTGATTGATTTGTAAATGTAATGTATTGCTGCATTAAAAATTATTAAAAACTATCTATATTCAATTTTATGTACACAAAATTAAAGTAAATTGATAAAATTGTACGTTTATTAAATTGAATAAAGGTATTTTTGTTCTTTTTTTATTTTTTTTTTTAATTTTCAAATATAGTTTAATATTGACCTTTATTAATAAATAAAAGTAGTAGCTAAGAATAGCTAAGCTCTAAAGGAAAAAAGCTTGAAAAAGTAGCTCAAACACAATTTACAAAAAAATAAGCTGAATCTAGCTGAATCTAACGGGCAGCACTGGTGGTTAGTGTGAGAGTCTGCTTTACGAAAGTCATTATATAGCTCATTAATGTATACAGGGTTACCACATTTTTATTATTAAATATTTTATAAATTAAATCTTTTAAAAGTCCTAAAAATATCTTATAACTGACATATGGTTTGTAAATAACAATATTGTGGTTTTAAAATTTTTTTTTATGAAATGTGGAGGCAAGGCGCATTATTTATCCCAACCTGATATCAGAATTTTGACTTCTCAAACGTCAGTAAATTTTAAACTGTTCAAATCTTGAGATTAAAGGCTCAAACATAATAGGCTCGAGCTGGCTGTAGCTTATGTCAAAAATCAACGAAAGGTTACCTCAAGTTCTGCCAAATACTCAATTTGACCAAAATAACATGATCGAGCTCGTCTTTAAGGGTCAGTTTTTCAATACGAGTTTAAGGTCTAGTCAAATTGAGCAGACCTTAACTCACCGAAATTGGACGTTTTAACTTTGTTTAGGCAAAAAAGAAACACACTATTTGATAATTGAAGTCAATTTAACTTCAACGTATGCTAAAATATCTAGTTAAACCGAGTTTAAACGTCCAATTTTGGTGAGTTAAGCTCAGTTCAATTTGACTTAAGTATAAACTCGTACTGAAAAACTGGCCCTAAAGGCCCAACCAAAATAGACGTTTTGCTCCGTAACGAGTAAAAACGTAAGTGTTCAGTTAAATACATATTAATGTTGTTACCCAAAATGAGCAAACGTAACTGAACGAAACTAAACGAAACAGTTTGACAAGACGTATTATTCCTTAAGAACCGAACTGCTAGCGTAGCAACTCGTCAACAACAGCCGTGCAGAGTGTGTTTTTATTTTATTTTCATCAATTTGTTTCAACTTCGCCATTATTTCACTCATTTCTCACAAATCTTTATTAAAAATTGCAAAATGCACAATATAAATAAATAAATAATACTCGATTGCCTACTGATCAGCTGTTTCAGACAAGTTGAGCAAATCGTTTCATTTTGGGTTAAATCCGTAAACATCCGTAACGAGTGCAGACGTTCGTTTAAATGCTATCGTTTCGTATTACAGCTCGTTTCGTCTATTTTGGTTGGGCCTTAAGTCATTAAAAAAATTCGCCAATTTGTATATTAATTAGTATTGTTTGGTTTGTTCAGTTGAATTTGTGATAACAAAAATTAATCGGGAAAATAAGTTGATGTTGATTTCATTTAAATTCGTTTAAAAGAAAGAAACAGCTGATTCCTTACGGAACATTCGAATTTAATTGCTTTGGCTGCAACCGGATCAAGTTAACGAAACTTGACGAAAAAGCTGGCTTGAGCAATTATGGGTTGTACGCATCATTTCTATGTAGTTGTATATAATTTGACATTAGCTGCAGACAGCTCGAGCCTGTTTTGTTTCGGCCTTAAGATAGCGTTTCGAGGCAAAGAAAACAATTAATTTTTGACTGAACGCTTTAATTGAATTGTTCATTTCATATATTTAATTTTTTTACACTAAGGTCAAATTTAAAGAAAAAGTTTTCTATAATTTTAAATCGTATTACGACCTTTGTTGTTATAATAATTATGTTTTTTGTTGGGCTCCAGGTCAATTATAAAATAAAAAACTTTAAATGTTTTTTATTAATTATTTTATTTTAGATTCAATATTTCGACCTCCGTCGGAGATCATCTTCAGGGAAAAAACTAAAAACCAAAAAGTTTGACAAAATTTTTATAAACAAAACATTTCACATTACTCACAATTTAAAAGAATTATTGAAACATTATTGTATACAGTTTTATTGTTTTACTGGTGAAGCTGGCGATCCCATTGGCATTCCATTTTGTTTTGCATATATATTTCCATTTAGTTTGAAATATCTATTGTCTTTTATGCAGAATTTTACTATGTTCATAAATCTATCCTTACTGATTTTCGTGTATTGCTCAATATTTGTCCATTTTTCTGCATAAAAGACAATAAATATTTCAAACTAAATGGAAATATATATGCACAACAAAATGGAATGCCAATGATATCGCCAGCTTAACCAGTCATAGCAGACATTATAATGGAAGAATTGTTAGACAAAGTACTTGCGACAATGGATGAAAAACCAAGATTAGTTAGTAAATACGTGGACGATTTGTTTGCAATTGTAAAAACTGACAAAATAAACGAAACTTTGAATAATTTGAACAATTTTCACAAAAATATAAAATTTACAAAGGAAGAAGAAAGCGATGGAAAATTATCATACATGGACACACTTATTATAAGGAAGGGAAATCATTTAAAAATTGACTGGTTTCAAAAACCTATGGCTTCTATGGCGACTCATTAATTTTTACTCGAAACACGCAAAACGAATTATACTCAACACGGCAAACAACTTTATTAAAAGAGTACTTGACATAAGCGACGCAGAATTCCACCAAGTTAACATAAGAAAAATCAAGACAATATTACAAAAAAACGATTTTCCGAAAAGGAGAACCAACAATTTAATCGACAAATATATAGAAAAAAGAAGAGAAAACAAGACAATAAGAGACGAAGTCAATGGTGTAAAAATATATAAATCAATGACATATGTACCCGGTCTCTCGGAGAGATTCGCAAACTCAGACATATATAATAAAGAAAAATTTAAAATAGCCTTGAAGACAGACAACACGCTAAAACAATTGTATAGCAACACAAAAACCAAAATAGATAAATTAGACAAATCAAATGTAATATACAAAATTACATGTAATGGAGACGGGTCCAACGTATGTGACCAAGCATATGTGGGTACAACAAAAAACAAACTACGGACAAGAATATCTTCGCACAAATCTGACCAAAAAGCACATAATCGACCTATGGAACAAGAAACGGCACTAGCGGCCCACTGTACAAAACATAAACACGCTCCAGACCAAAGCTCATTTATAAGGTTGAGGCACTTGAGAGCGAGCTCGGTCGAACTGTCAGAAAGGATGAAAAGAAATCAAGAAAATGAATACACAGAACAAAGAAAATTACAGTGACAGTTCAAGCAAAGGCGGGAAAAGAGTGCATTTCTCTCAAGTGCCACAACCTTATAAATGAACCTTGCTCCAGACTTTGACAACATTGAGATTTTACAGCAAGAGACAAACTACATGAGGACGTTAGAAATGCTCCACATAATAAGCGTACCGCAAGAAAGCAGACTCAACTTTAAAACAGACGCAGACAAGTGTGCTCACATATACAGACGCTACATTGAGAAACAAAGAGATGACAATAGTTGAAGAGCTGACGCTGCCAACAGTGGAGGTGTTAAATTTATTGTTTTTCGTGTTTTAATGTTTATAAATGTTTTTATATATATTTTTAAATGTTGTTTTGTAAAACAATAATGTTTCAATAATTTTTTTAAATTGTGAGTAATGTGAAATGTTTTGTTTATAAAAATTTTGTCAAAATTTTTGGTTTTTAGTTTCTTCCCTGAAGATGATCAAATAAAAAAACTAATAAAAAACATTTAAAGTTTTTTATTTTATAATTGACCTAGAGCCTAACAAACAACATAATAATTAAAAGTATAATACTATACTTATTCTTATGCAATAAGAATATAATACTATGTTTGATAGAAGAAGTATTAATATATTGAATTAAAAATATATCATTTGTATTCTTTAAAAAATAGTTGCATGGTAACCTTAGCATGAGCGCATGAGAAACATTTAGGGTTTTCACAAGCTGTCGTATTGTTGTATGTCGTATTGCGTTTTCAATAAAAAATACATCAACTGTGAACATACCCTAAGGGTTTATTTTGTTGTATGTCGTATTTATACAGCTGACTGAAGAAACAGACCAATGACTGGAGAAAATATATTTTTTAAATGCCTAAACAAAACGAAAAGATTGAAATAATAAGAGCTTTGTGCGAAAAGTATAGACTTGATCTTGTTATGAATCAGAAAGCCACGTCCAAAATTTCAATTTCTTCGTCAAACATATTTGCCTCGCAAAATAAAAAGAAAAGCTGTTATGGTGGTGATGTTACTTATGAAATCTGTACGGTAATAACAAATTCGCAACAAGAAAGAACAGCACTGGCAAAATACGACAAACAGTATATATACCTAGCGCGATTGTATTTTCGTACATTAGTTTTATGTGGAAGCCAACAACAACAAAAAATACAACTGTTGTGAAAAAATACGACAATACAACAATACGACAGCTTGTGAAAACCCTAATTGATTGAGTACATTTTGCTTGTATTTATTACAGTCTGCAATGTATTCAACACATAATTCAATGTATTGAATACATTTATTATTAATTCTAATAATTGAATAAATTGATAGGCAATCAGTACACGCTCTTTTTATCCAGTACATATAGCTCTCGTTGCATTCCCATACAATAGGGCCGTCCATGGTGTAAGAAAACCAAGTGTTAGTGAGTTTTTGACAACACCATGAATTTCTTTGGTTCTGTCAAAAAATTGTGAGCGAAAGAGCGGAACTGTTGATAGTTATATTTGTTTGAGTTGCTAGATGATGTGCTATAGTTTTTATAGTTTATTGTAAGAATTAAGTATAAATAAATATATAATGCATTTAATTGAGCCACGTTGTGTCGACAAAAAGTTATTGCAGTTGTCTTCGCCGATTTGCCAAGTTCGTCATTGAATGTTTTGGCCATTTTATCAGAAACGTGGGCTGGAAGGTGCCGCCGACATGAAGGTTTGGCCAGCATGCAAATTGTCTTGCATTCACATAGTCTGGTTCAAGAACATATTCTCACTTTAATCTCACTAAAAATCATATAAACTTGCAGAAAGACACGAATTTAACAAAATTTGTTTTCATTGCGATTCACCATTAGCTGTATTTGACAAGAGCGTGGAAACATAATTTTATCATTTTGAGAGAGAAGTGTCAAATTCACTTACACCTCTATTTCTTACACCATGGCGAAAATTATAATTGCGCTCATTGTGCTTAGAGCCGCCTAAAATCAATGTTGCATCCTCAGTGATATAAAATTCGGGCGTTTTATAACTGTAATCGTAAATACTGTGCCAATTATCCAGTTACCGTATCGAGTATGTATTTTGTCATAAAAAAAAATTTAGTAATATTTTTACTTTTAAAATTTTGAAAAAAAAAATATTTATTTTGTTTTTTATTATTTTACTCAAAAATAAAACTTAAAATTTTCCTGATATTCTGCCATGTGAGAAGTTCTAATTTTACCTGCGAAAGGCGAATTTTCGCCACATAACTGATATTTTGTTATATGTTTCATATTTGAACGTTGAATATTAAAGGCGTACGTTTACCCCAAAGTTTAAAAAAAACACAAACAAATTTGCGCTGTAAGGCGTAATTATACGTCAAAGCAACATCACGTAGCTATGTCAAATAATTAAAAACCTTTTGAGGAAAAATATACAGAATGTGCAACACTGCTTTTTCATTACAGCATGTTCTCGCTCTCACGTGTTCTGTATATCTACGCTCTTCATCCTCTCAAAATGTTCCGCTCCTATTTCCGCTTCACCCCCGAATTTATCAAGCAGATGACAAAGTGCACTGCCTGCCCTCTGTCGACGCACGGGCAAGAATTCTGGACGGCCTATTGTATGGGAACGCAACGAGAGCTATATATACTGGATAAAGCGAGCGTGTACTGGTTGCATATCAATTTATTCAATTAGTTGAATTAATGAAAAATGTATTCAATACATCGAATTATGTGTTGAATACATTGCAGACTGTAATAAATACAAGCAAAATGTACTCAATCAATATTTCTTGCAATGTATTTCGTATAATACAATACATAAAATATATACTCACTACACTTCTTATTTATGCGAATAAAATAAAACATTTATTCAATTGATAAAATATGTACTCAGAATACATCTCGCAAATGTGAATAAAGTGAGACTTATGCCCTGCTTAGGTTAAACGAAGCCTTCGTTGCCAGCTTCGTTCGTTTTCCTACGTGATCGTCCTAAATTGGGTCTTCCCAAGGTTCATTTACATAAAGGTTGCGTTCATTTTTTGACGCAGCCTTATTTTATATAAACAAAAATATTTTGACATTTGTAGGGTTTTGTGATGCCTAAAAAACGCATTTTTCAGGGTTTCGCTGTATTATTTTAATGCTACGTTTCCATGGCGAGTTAAGCCGGGGCTTACTCGAGATTAACTATTTTTACATAAATTTTTTTTTAAATACCGCATTCATTTCATAATCCGCAATTTAAAATCAAGCCTTGAACAGAAAAAAATAAAATACAGATTATGGGGAAGTAGGGAGTCCAATCCCGGATGCTTTTCGCGATCCCGGGATTAGTTCGGGATTGAAATTTTTTTAAGAAGTAAATAATTTAAAACGTTTTTAAATCAATTTTTTGTTATGTTTTACTTGAAACTAAAAAATGTAAATTAATTCATTTATAAAGTAACAAAAACAAAACAAAACACATTAAGGGTATTCACAATTGCGGTGTTTTCAGTGTAGTTAAAAAATCCCGTGGTATTGATACCACACTTTACCGAGCGGTTATTATATTTTTTGTTGTTTTACATGAAATCTCTAAAAACCAAAAGTATGGTCATTTTAAGTAGCCCAACGATATGTTTAACGAACGTGGTTTTTAAGGTTCCATAAACAACTGATCGGTTGCCAGTAATTTTCTAACTGCAAAAATGGAAGAAGCTCAAAATGCAAGTTAAACTTTTTATGCCATATATTAATATATGGTGATAATATAGTGATTTTCAATTATGACAAAAAACACAATACAACTATTCTACACAAATGTGAATACCCTTATTGTTAATAAACACATAAAACTTAAATTATATTAATGACTAGCAAATTGAAGTAATACAACCTTTTCAGTGTATTTGCCCAATATATTGGACACATTAGGAAGTCATTTTTATGTGTATTTATTTTGCAAAGCTTTTGTTTAAATCAAATTGTTTGGTTCTATGAAAAAAAAAGAACCAACATGATAAAAATAAATTTAGAGAGATATTTAACATAAAAGTCAGTTGGATTTTCGGTTTCGTACCAAAGAAAAGCAAAAAAATAAGAAAAAATGAACCGGACAAAAATCAAATTTATTTTTTTTTATCTTTTATGGCTTTAATGATAAGAATATTAAGAGGGTTTAAGAAACAAAGATCTAAAGAGTTGAAAAACCTTTAAGGGATTAAAAAAGACCAGGAGCACAATAATTTTTTCTTTGTACAAGCTTGCAAAACGTAAGTAGCGCAGGTTAAAATCACAGATATATTTCTTCATCTTTTAAGGGCGTAAGGGATAAGAATATTACCTCAAAAAAATTATTTTATTTTTAGTTTAGCCTAGCCATTGAAAGTGTTAAAGAACAAAATATATAAATAAATAAAATACAGAACAGTTTAAGGTGTAATAAATGTTACACTTTTTTTCTTGTACCCGTCTTCATGATTTTTTGTGTTTAAGGAATATTAAATTTAGAAAATACTTTTCAAAATTAATTTTTTTGTTTTAATTATTTTTAAAGTAATCATTAAGCTGATCAACGTGTTTTATTTTTTATTGGAGAGTTTTGCTCGGATATTATTACATATATACCCCGTTGATGAGAAGCACCGTTCTGATTCTACGCTAGTTGTAGAAATAGTTGTACGATAATCGTAAGCAATTTGTAAGTTTCGATCACGATTGCCTTCACCATAAAAAAAAATTATGTCCTAAGTCAGAATATCTGACAGTTTTGAAATACATAGCTTACTTCAAGAAATTGCAATTCTTTTAAAAATTTGCAAAGTCTTTGCACCACCTATTCACACTCATCGTCCTAATAATCTTTTTCAGCCTCAATAAAAGTTTTTTTATAATTCTGTATTCATATCAACTTCAAATGAAATGCTTGCATTTATGTGAATATTTGTAAAAAAAATTTTTTTATTTAAAAATCCCGGGATCCTGAAAGACAATCCCAGGATTTAAAGAGGCTTAAATCATCCAAGATCCCTAAAGGGATTGACTTCCCTACAAGAACACAACCGGTTATATTACTGGTTATATAAAGAGAAGCAATACGGAAGTTTCGGCCAGTATTTTCTATCAGTCTCTTAAGGGCCATGTGAAAAATCTTATCAAAACATTTGTGTACGTGTGATTTTGTATCCTTTTCTTGCACATACTTTTTCAGAAGTTTAAATTGCATAGTCATCTCGCTTACACATTTTATATGCCTGTTATTCCAATCAGTTAAATAATAAGTTAAAAAACTGAAAATATCTGTCTAACTTGCCAGTTAAAGCAATTAGTTAAATAGTCGGTTAAATAACTTATTAATATGGCAAAAATACCAGTCGCAGCCACCAGTGAAATGACTAAGTAATTAACTATTTGTTATACCAAGTACACCAGTTATATCTACCATTTAAATGCCTGGTTAATTTCTTATTATTTTTTAACTATATGAACACATTTCTTTTTTGAATTTTTATTGAACATTGCATATTGAAAATTGCTGCATAGCTCCATTAACAAATTCACTCGGAAACACTGTGTGTAATAGCAGCAAAAGTATTCGTGATAGGCATGCTAGCAGCTCCTGCTTGTTGGGCGAGAACTATCGGATTGGCTATGGCCACGGTGGTCAAACACTTGTTGGCGAAGTATTTTATTGCACCAAAGTTTGCTGCTTAATGCCAAAGTTAGCAGTACGCAATGCAAGTCGTCGTAATATTTCCATTTTATTGAGCCGTAGAGGTTCCGGAGGGTTGACCGCAGGCTCGCTTTTGTCTGGCGGGGCACTGGCTGACGGGTCCTCGTCGGACGGTTTGTCTGACGAGTTCTTGCCGGGGGGTGTGTCGGTGACAGGTGATGCCCTGTTGGGAAAACCAGCGTCTGGTTTTAATTTGGCTGGCGCAGTTGGGTCTGGAGGGAGGTCAACCGGGGTGCCATTGTCTGGCGGTGTGGTTGAGGTGGTCTGCCCCGGTAAAGGGGTGGTCGCATCGAGCGCGTCGTTGACTGGTGGTCGCTTGTCAGGTGACTCCAAAGGACGGCTGACCGAGGTGCCCTTGACTGGCGGTGCGGTGTCTGGGAGGTCTGCTCCTGGGGTAACTGCAGGGCGGGAGGATTCACCTCTTGTCTTGTTGAAGGGTGTTACCAGCGAATTGGTAAAGACGGTGTTTGAGGCAAACATGGAGGGCAATTTGGCCCGGAGTATTATTGATACTGCCGGGGAGTATGAAATCATACTGATGTCCCTGATTGCTGAGAACGAGTGGTTGAAGGGGCGTTTGGATGTAACCCAAACGAGAGTAAGTGATTTGCCTTTGGCAGGCTTTCCTGCATTGGGGGTTAAGGGGGTTAAGGCGTCTGCGGCTCCTGCTGCAGTTGCTGTGCCTGTCTCTGTGCCGATTGCACCGGCTAAGCCTGTTGTGGAAACATGGTCGCTGGTTGTGAAGAGCAAGGGCAAGGCTACGCCTCAGGAGGTGGTCAAGGACGTCGTTGACAAGGTTGGTCCTACACTTGGTGTGCGGGTCCATGAAGTCAAGCCGATTCGTGGTGGTGGGGCACTTATTCGTACCCCTTCAATTGCTGAGCGTGACCGTATTTCTAAGAACGTTAAGTTCGCGGAAGTCGGTCTGGACGTAATGGTCAACAAAAGACTGAATAAGCGTGTTGTGGTCCAGGGGGTTCACTCACGAATTACCCTTGACGAGTTCATGGGTGATTTATATGAGATGAATCTCAAGGACAAGATGACTGAGGATGAGTTCCGTAAGGGTGTTAAGCTGGTCAGTCCTCCATGGAAAGTGGGAGATAATGGAGTTTCGGCAGTCATACTGGAGGGTTGTGGCACTGCCATGGAATCCCTTCTCGACGTCGGCCGTTGCTATATTAAGTGGTTCTCATTTTTTGTGAGGGCTTACACGCAGCACCTGGGATGTTATCGTTGTATGAGTTTGGACCATAGGGTGAGTGAGTGTAGAGTGAAGGAAGTGGTTTGCTCTTGTTGTGGTCAGTCTGGCCACATTGCTAGGGTGTGCGGCAACCCGTTGAATTGCCGCAATTGTGCGTTTAAGGGTTTACCTTCTGCGCATCGCATGCTGACGGAGGCGTGCCCTCTGCATTGTGCGGTACTGGCTAGGGCGAGAGCAAGACACTAGAATGAGTGTGAAAATACTTCAGCTCAACTGTCAGGGTGCATATGCTGCTATGTGTGATTTGGGTGCATTGATGCTTGATGGTCGCATCGGCTTTGCTCTTGTTCAGGAGCCGTACTCAGCCAATGGTTGTTTACGGGGCTTACCTTCTACTTTGAGGGTATTTCCTGATATGAGGTGCAATTCTGCTGTGATTGTTAATGACATTGATGTTGAATGCATGGTTGTGAGTGTGAGTGAGTGGGGTGTGTGTGTGTGTGTGGATGGTGTGTTTGGAAGTGTGTATCTGGCGAGCTTGTATTGCAAGTTCGGTGATCCTCTTGAGCCATATCTTGCATATATGGACTCCTTGCTATTACTTGCGAGTAGCAAGCCACTGGTCCTGGGTTTGGATGCGAATGCATCATCTCCTATGTGGTTCAGTAAGGCACCCAGACATGCGTCTGGTTACCAGAACCACATTAGGGGTGAGATGCTGAGTGAATGGTGTTTGAGTAGGTGTTTGTGTGTGTTGAATGAGCCAAGCCAGTGGTATACGTTCGATGGGCCAAGAGGGGTGAGTGATATCGATGTTACAATCGGTAACAGCTTGGCCTTCGGTATGTTTGAGTTTGAATGGAGAGTGAGAGGTGGATGTGGTGTGAGTGATCATAGCCTTATTGAGGTTGTGCTTACTTACGAGCGAGTGTTGCGTGATCGGGTGAATTTGAAGCGATGGCGCACACGTGGTGTCAATTGGGATGTTTATGGTGTATTTCTTTATGAGATGGCCATGAGCGTTCCGATTGAACACTTTAGATGTATGAATGTGGATGAGCAAATTGCTCTGTTGTGTGATTGGGTTGAGGGTGCCAACGACGCTTTGCTTACGAGGTGTCAAGTGGCAAATCGTAGCAGAGTGAAGTGGTGGACTAGGGAGTTGGGGGTAAAAAGGAGGCTACTCAGACGTCTAAGGAAGAGATTCCAAAGGGCTAGAGTGGTTGGGGATCCTGAAGTGCTCCAGCATAGACAGCGATATAGGGAATGTTTGAGTGAGTACAAGCATATGCTTGTAAGTGTGAAAGAGAAAGAATGGAGAGACTTTGTGTACCGCTGTAGAGATGACCCATGGTGCATGGCATATAAAATATGTCGTGGGCGGGGCAGATCTACAGATGTGAATTGTATTCGTCTTGGCGATACCATTCTGTCTGAATGGAGTGATTGTGTCCATGCTTTGTTGAGCTCATTCTTTCCGAGATCGGAGGGTGGAATCTCTTCTCAATCCAGAGAAGAGTTGGATCCTCCGTCTTTGGGGGGGGGGGGGGAGATTGAGTATGGTATCAGTCTTTTGCGAAGTCGGAAGTCTCCTGGTATGGATGGTATGACTGGAGAGATGGGTAAAGCCATCTGGAAGGTTATTCCTGAGTATCTCGAGGCTATGTATGCAAAGTGTGTGTCTGAGGCTTACTTCCCCACTGTGTGGAAGGAAGCAAGAGTGATTGTGCTCTTGAAGTCGCCTGATAGGTTGAGGAGCAATCCTCGCTCCTATCGGGGTATTAGCTTACTTCCGGTGCTTGGAAAAGTGCTGGAAAGGGTTATGGTGGAACGACTTCTTGATTGTGTGAATGCGAGCCTTTGCGAAAATCAATTTGGTTTTCGTAAGGGCAAAAGTGTGATTGATGCGTGGATGTTTGTAAGGAATGTTGTTGCGGTAAGTGGCTCCAAGTATGTCTTGGGGTTATTTATTGACTTCAAGGGGGCTTTCGACTATCTATGCTGGGAGAAAGTTTTAGATAGGTTGAGTGTGATTGGGTGCCAGGAAATTAAGCTCTGGAGGAGTTATTTTTCTGGCAGGCGTGCATGTGTTGTTGGTTTAAACCAATGTGTGTGGATGGATGTTGTTCGGGGCTGTCCGCAGGGGTCTATCTGTGGTCCATTCATTTGGAACCTCATGATGGATCCATTGCTAAGGCGGCTTCGTCAACTGTATAAATGTTGTGCGTATGCTGATGACCTCCTTGTCTTGGTTGAAGGCCAGTCTCGTGCTGAGCTGGAGGCTAGGGCAGGTGCGGCCATGGGCATGGTGTGCGATTGGGGGAGGGGTGTTGGTGTGAGTGTGGCCATGGACAAGACTGTGACGATGCTGCTGAAAGGCAGGTTATCGTTGCGTCGAAATCCATGTGTAAGAGCGAATGGGGTTAGCCTCAGATATGCGACTGAAGTCAAGTATTTGGGGATAACTATGTCTGAACGTATGAACTTTGTTGCCCATCTGGTGACATTGAAGGGCCGATTATTGTCGGTCGTGGGGTGTGTGCGTCGTCTGCTTAGGAGTGAATGGGGCCTCAGTAGGCGGGCTGTGCGGCTTATGTATGGGGGCCTATTTGTTGCTTGCGCGACTTTTGGTGCTCCTGTATGGGGTTACGTGGTCAGGTCTGCTGTGGGATATCGAAAGATACTCTCTTGTCAGAGAGCCATTATGATTGGGTGTATGCCTGTGTGTCGTACAGTATCTACGGATGCTTTACAAGTGTTGTTGGGGGTACCTCCTCTTGATCTTGTAGTAATGCAACTCTGTGTTGCTTATGGGATCGGGAAAGATGTGCCCTCCTTATTGTTTGAATGGGTTTCGCACTCTGACGTAAGGCGTATGAATGAGGGTGAGTGGAAGGCTTTGCTGAATGAGTGTGTGAGGTCTAGATGGCAATCTAGATGGGATGAATCTTTGAATGGAAGGGTCACGTATAAATATATACGTGATGTTATGTTTGTGAATGGTCGCCCTGACTTTTGCTTTAGCTTGAGTCTGGGTTTCCTTTTGACTGGGCATGGTTCTCTCAATGCTTTCTTGCATGAGAGAAACTTGAGTGTGACTGCGGAGTGTGATTGTGGGGCAGTCTATGAGGACTGGTTGCATGTTCTTCGTGAGTGTTCTTTTTATGAAGACATTCGTGATTTGCGTGCAATGGGTGTGATACGTGAGAATGGGGATTTCGACCTAATAAACGCACTCGCTTCTTGTGAGCAAGTTTCTAGGTTGGATCAGTATGCATGTCAGGTGTTTGAGAGGCGGCGTGCCAGGCGTTTTTGAGTTTGATGTATTCGTTTTTTCGTTCTGCTTTGTGTGAATGTGTTGGTCCAAATTGAATGGTGTGTGAATGTGGCTGTTCGATCTTTTGTTGATTTGTCCATTTTTGTTTTATTGGTTACCAGTCCGGAGCTGTGATGAGCTAAAACTGGTAGGAGTATGCTTTTAGTATGCTTCGAGGTCTGACCAAAGACTTAAAAGATGGTACCACGGGCAGTCAGTAGCCCCTTGGCATATGCCAGGTTGACTGATTGGGTCGGCCCTTCGGGGAGATTCGTGGTGGCTGTGTGTTTATCACCTATATCGCGGGTAGAGCTGCTCAGCTCAGTGTAGGTTTGCATTCTCAAACCGGGTGCCGTACCCCAGAGTACGGAAGAGGTTTTAGATAGGCCTCCACCCCTACCAAGGGTTGCGACATGTCATCACAACATTTAGCTAATTTGGTACCTTTGAACCCTCAAAGGGGCGTTGGCCGACGCAATATTTCGGTCCCACGCTATGGAGCACCGTAGAATTAAGCCTACACGGCAGGTGTCTACGTAAAACACATTGGATTTTCTGAGCCGTAGAGGTGACTGCTGGTGTACTTCCCTACAAGAAATGGGTAACCGAAACTGCAACACAAGCACATACATTTTTCTGTTTACAACCACATTCTCATACTCATTCAGTGTCAAAATTTGTTAAACAAGGAAAAAACATGAACATTTTAGCAAATGCATGTGAAAAAAAGAGAAGGTATCATTATTAAGAAGCATATAAATTTTTTGCATATCCACCATTGGGCCATTCTTGATTTCGCTGGCAATAAAAAAATCTAGGTTGAAAACTAGTCACCACAATTTATTTTATCGTGTTTTAGCGCCGTAAGCATAAAATCATCAGCATCATCATCGTCATAGTAATAATAGTAATAATCAGCAGCAGAAACAACAGCAGCATGAACATCATCACAACAACAGCAATCACAATTGTCAACAGTCTTCAGAGTCGCATACCGCCCGTAATGCAGCGAGCAGCAAATAGCAAATGGACACAAAAATCAAGGAACTGTGGCTGGAGTTAAATATGAGTAGAGAAACGAAGCAGTTGGCTTTTTTAACTTTATTTTTACATTTATATAAAAAAATTAAATGTAATATATGTTTAAAAATTTTATAATAAATATGTACGTTAGACAAAACTTATATATACGTTATATCTAACGGCTACATATAACAGAGTTTTCGGTTAGATTTATCTGGTGAAATTTGGTTACCAATAACCTGTATTTACCGAAGATCCAAACACTGCTATAATACGAGGACACAGGACAACCCCGCTACAGGTTTCACACGACTTAATAACGTCGGACGGAATCGTATAGGCTATAAACTCGTTCTCGGGATACAAATCTCCGTGACCAGACGGTATAATTCCTGCCATGCTGCAAACGGCTGAATCGCGAGTCGTCCCATGGCTGAAGAATATATTTAACGGATGCATCAGGCTAAACTATGTACCTGTGGCTTGGAGAACAGCGAGGGTTGTATTCTTACCGAAGGCAGGTAAGAGCAGCCATCCCTATCCGAGAGACTACAGGCCAATAAGTCTGACCTCCTTTGTACTCAAAACGCTCGAGGAACTTATTGACTTGCACCTAAAAACAATTCAATCCAGTTATCAATCAACCAACACGCTTACACGAAAGGGAAATCGGTTGAAACGGCACTTGGTTAGACAAGTTGCTAAGCTGCAGAAAGGTGCGGGCTGAGTGGGGCACCAAATCCATGGTAAGGGAAGCTTGCGGTGGGACACCCCAAGGAAGGGTCCTCTCGCCACTACTATAGAATCTTGTAGTTAATGAACTACTCGAAAAGTTCGCAGGTAGAGCCCCGAGGATAACTGCCTATGCAGACGAGATAAGCATAATTATAGTAGGGAAATGTCTATCAACAGTAAGCTTCATAATAGAGAACACACTCAAAGATGTACTTAGATGGTCAAATTCAGTCGGTCTTAGTATTAACGCAGAGAAAACGGATCTGGTTCTGTTCACGAAAAGGTACAAGATACCACAGTGGATACCACCAAAATTGAACGATATACGTCTCATACCGAAAACTCACACAAAATATCTAGGAGTCGTCCTGGACAGCAAGCTGTCATGGAAAACCAACATAGAAGAAAGAGTGAAGAAATCCACCATTGCACTATACACATCCAAGAAGATGCTAGGCAGTACCTGGGGTCTCTCACCCTTTCTGATGCACTGGATCTATGTAACGGTAGTGCGTCCTATTCTACTCTATGGGATTATTGTGTGGTGGCCAGCTGTGCACAAATCAACATTCCTCAGGCACTTGGAGAAAGCTCAGCGGCAGGCAGCGCTTTGCATCACACGGGTGCACTGAAGTTGACTCCAACTAAAGCGCTTGAAACCTACACAGGCAGGCAACATACGCATTCAAAATTTTGGACATTGTACAATCGGAAAGGATCTACCTAGTAGCATGGACTACATGGTGCCTCGCACGAAGCCTTTCTGTTGAGGCCAGAAAACTGCTTCAAGCTGCGATTGCCTGCAAACGCAACAACAAAATTTTTAACGCCTTTTCACTGCGTGGTTGCATTTATATCAGAACGCATAAAGGTGGCGAAAAAATTAAAATCGGCAGCTTGGATGAGCTGTATAACTGCACTAGTGATGTCATCGATGGCGAGGTATCAACTTAATCATCATGCCCTTTATTATAAGCCATTAACAGATCAATTTAACTTTTTAGATATAGTTTTCGCTCCTTTTTTCTCTTTTTCATATTTTTTATTTCTCACTACTTCTTTTTATCTTTTACTTTTCTTTTGTTTTCTCCTTTCTAAATTAAATGCTTGTAGTTATTTTCGTTTAGTTATTTATGTCGGTATTGAATAGCATTAACTCTGACGCTGACGAAAACCATAGAATAATGATAGAAGTTCTGTGCAAGCAACGCTCTGGCCTGAAGATTGTACATTTTAATGCACGAAGTTTTAATGAATTTAAACTAGACTGCGCTAAATTTGTTTTCGAAAATTCTTCCGTTGACATCATTTGCGTATCTGAAACCTGGTTTCATAAGGATGTCAATGATTCATTTTTAAATATAAAAAATTTTAATCTATTTCGGCATGACAGGTACAACAAAAGAGGCGGCGGCGTTGCAATATATTGCAAAAAATATTTAAATGTCACGGTGCTTGGAACATCAAGTGGTTCTGATGTTGAATATCTAAACGTTGAGATTCATAACAACGGAACTAAAGTCTTTTTATCGTGTGTCTACAACCCAAATCGAAATTGTAGCTTACAATCTCTACTCACTAACATCTCTAACTGTGCAATAGACTATCAACATTTTATTTTGAGTGGTGATTTTAATATAAATGTCCTTGGTAACGATAACCTTTGTATCGATTTTATTGATAATTTGGCTCAAATGGGTCTCACTGTAGTTAATAAAAATACTCCAACCAGATTTGCCAACAATGCCTGTCCGAGTTTACTGGATATTTTTGTCGTTTCTGATTTATCTCTAGTATTGCTTTTTGACCAATTGTCTTTTGTGTCAGATCGCGATCTTATATTTTGTACACTGGACATTGAGCTCTCACAGGTCGCAACTGATACCAGTTTTATCTATCGTAACTTCAAGTCGATTGATTATGGATCATTGTATGATGATTTGGCACTTGTCAATTGGACAGATTGCTGGTTTTTTAGTTCGGTCGATGAAAAATTAAAATTCTTTATTGACAAAATATTAATTCTATTCGATAATCATGTACCCCTTTGCACTCGTCGAGTTACCAACTCGTCTTGTCCCTGGTTCACGTCGTCTGTGAAAATGGCTATAAAAAAGCGCAACAAAACTTATACCAGGTGGAAGCGAAATCCAACTGTACTGAACTGGGAAGCACATAAAACAGCAAGGAATGAAGCTACCTCGGCAGTTAGATCGTCCAAACAAACATTCTATTTGTCAAAGCTAAGTCTCTCTTTACCTTCGAAGCAGTTGTGGAATAATTTAAAAAATATTGGAATTACCACTAATGAAGTTGAATCATGCAAAATTGATCCCAATTTACTTAACGATTTCTTCATTTCAAGCTCGGAGTCTGCTGACTCAAGTGAAACGTTTAAATACAACAGTACTGCCACTGAATTTTCAACTCAGTTCGATTTCACCGCTGTTAATGAATTGGATGTCGCACGTTGTATAGCTAAAATTAAGTCGAACGCTACCGATGAAGACGGAATATCAATTAAGTTCATAAAACTTATATTACCTTATGTGCTCAGCCCTCTTGTGCACATAATTAACCATAGCTTTGCAACCTCGTGCTATCCCTCAATCTGGAAGGTAGCAACCATCATTCCAATTGCAAAAAAATCGAAAACTCGTGAGCCGGGTGACTTTAGACCTATTAGTTTGCTGTCCTCAATGTCAAAGGTCTGCGAGTCTTTAATGACTGAACAGATATCGAACCACATAAACGAATTTGGCCTTATGTCAGATCTTCAGTCTGGGTTCCGCTAAGGACACAGCTGTTCCACTGCTATCGTGAAAATATTAGATGATATCAGAATGCCATTTGATAAGGGAGATCTGACATTGCTCTGCTTACTGGACTTCTCTAAAGCATTCGATACCGTCAACCATAACATATTATGCAAAAAACTCAAGTTCAACTTCGGATTTTCAGATACTGCAGTTCGTTTTTTAAATAGCTACTTAGGTGGTAGGACACAGCGAGTAAAAGTAGGGAAAAACTTTTCATCATTTAAAAACACTACTAGTGGAGTGCCCCAAGGCTCAGTTCTGGGCCCACTGCTATTTTCTATGTTCATCAATGACATTTTCGATAAGTGCAATAATGTCACAATGCATGCCTATGCGGATGATTTGCAATTGTATTTGTCTAGACCAGTTGGACTTATTGAAGATCTTTGTGTTGAATCAATGAAGATTTGGATATGATATCAGAATGGGCCCAATCTAATAAGCTTAAACTAAACCCCTTAAAATCGTACGTTCTACCAATCTCTAAAACACCTCTTGCAAACATTGATCTTCCTCCAATTCTTTTAAGCGATGCTGAATTGAAAGTTGTTATTAAGGCCTCAAATCTTGGCTTTCAAATAAATACGCCCTTGTCCTGTGAGGATCACATAAATTCTTGTGTGAGTAAGATCTATTGTTTTAAGAAATCTGAAAATGACTGCATCATTTGTTCCCATCGAAACGAGACGAAAACTAGTCTTACAACTGTTGATGCCAATTATCACCTACTCGGAAGTCGTTTATAGCAATCTGGATTCACGATCATCTCATAAGTTGCTAGTTGCTCTTAATAATGCTACCCGTTACGTTTATGGTCTCAAAAAGTTTGACCATGTATCATTCTTCCGCACTAAATTACTTGGTCGCTGCATATTTCGGTATCTTGAGGCTAGAAATTGTTTATTTCTGCATAAGATTATATACTCACGTTGTCCACATTACCTTTATGAAAAACTTCAGTTCTGTAGATCAAACAGAAGTATGAACCTATTGATTCCAAGTTACTGTTATAAAAATTCTAGTAGGCTGTTTTTCGTCAGTGCAATCAGGATGTGGAATTCTTTGCCTAATTACATTAAGGTTGTTTCCAACCAAAGAACCTTCAAGCGTTTAATTTTCGAATATTACTCTTAGCTATAATCTATCCTTGATTTCTATTACCTTCTTTATAATTCTATTACTCTTTTTCTCAGCCTTGCATTGTTAATTTTCCTTAATTTATTTATTGTATTGTTTGCTTCATTATAAAATTATCTTATAATACTTATACAGTTAAGCTAAAAATAATTGCCTCAGTATGCCTTTTATCAGCAATTTCTCATGTTGCTTAAAATTGTTGTTTATTTTTAATTCAGAGCATTGATTACCTGTTGTTATTTAATTCAATTTTTAGTTTTTAAACTTTTAATGTTTTAATGTTCTTTTTAATGTTTTAATGTTTTTCTTATTACTTAATTGTTAATCTTTAGAAATTAATTTTATAAATTGCTTGTTGTTATTTTCTTTAAATGTTTTTAACATTGACTGTGGCATGCTAAAGAAATTATTCTTATATGCTAACATATTCGCATAATAAATACAAATAAAAAAATACAAATACAAATAGTCAATTCCAAAGCACGAACTCTTCTGGGACCAAATGACTGGTGCAAAGGTATAAAACAAGCACAGCAGGCGGTCAACATATTTACCGACGGCTCCAAAATGCCTACGGGGGTAGGTGCGGCGGTGTATTGTGCAGAGCCTAATATAAGGCAGCCATATAAACTGCCGAACCACTGCAGTATCTTCCAGGCGGAAATATTTGCCATAAGGAAGGCTGCTGAGATAGCCCTCAGCATGGATACACAACACTCTAACATCAACATTTTCGTTGACAGTCAAGCGGCGATCAAATCCATGGGCTCCGCTAGCATCAAGTCCAAAAGTGTCTTGGCTGGCAGAGATGCACTAGATGCACTATGCGCTTGGAAAAGAGTGCGCATCTACTAGGTCCCTAGCCACCATTGCATTGAGGGAAACGAAAAGGAAGGCGCTGGGCTGGAATCAGAACTCGCAGCACATGTACTTAATCCGCTACAAGAGTTGTACAGGAATCTCGAAAGAAGAGCCACACAAGCAGCGAATCGTAGATGGAGAGATACGACATCGTGCAAAATCTCGAAAATCATGTGCAATGCACAATGCAAAAAACGAACTTTGTTCATCTTGGCACGCCCGCGCACAGATTGCAGGACACTAGTGGGCATGCTCACATGTAAGCTTGGCATCACCACGGATGACAACTGCAGGAAGTGCAAAGAACCGGGCACAGTGGAGACCCTGGAGCACCTACTATGCACATGCCCCGCCCTACTTAGATCGAGACTAAAATATCTAGGCTCATCGACGCTCCCGTCGCTTAAAGATGTGACCAAAGTATCTTTAGAATCCCTCCTAAGGTTTGCGAATTCAATGCAAATCTTTAAAGACTTCAATTAAACACAAAGGTTCCTTTTGTTCGCTACCGGTACCACTAAGGACCAGAATTGGTCTATGTGAGCCTTCACGAAGGCATCCGGATTAACCTAACCTAACCTGTATTTATGTTAACCCTAACTAGAGAGAGAGTGAGACGGCTATATTTCGATGGTATTAGAAATTGATATGTGTGAAAAAGGGATGCCAGATCACACATATACACGAGTTTCGGTTAATTTCTTCCCGAGGCTCTTCCTAGCATAACCGAAACTTTGTATGAAGAGGTAACCAATATTTCAGTTTAGAAAAACTGTTTTTGCTTAGTTAAATAACCGATAGTCTTCTTGTAGGGTTAAGCCTGCTGTTGTGGACCTGCACTTGACGACCACCAGCTTCGTTTATTGAACTAAAAAAGTCTAAAAATATAATTATTCTTACATTATGTAATATTTTATTTAATATATTTCACAGTTAAAAGTACTTACGTGCTGTTACACGATATAAATCGTTCCTTTGAAAAATTTCTAAATTGTGTGTACATCAAATTTATTTTTCTCATAAGAAAGAATAAGACAAAGACAAGACACAATGAAAATAATTTGTCTCTGTCTACCATACCAATAAGAGAAAACAAGGATGTACAACTGAATTGCTGCCTGTTAAATAATAGGTTTAGTAACTAATAGTATTTTGTACCACCATTTTAATAACAAAATACCATGCATATGTGTTAGTGAATACTAAAATTTTTTTGTGAATGTGTTGAAGTTTCGGTTAGGCGTGTCTTGCAGGGTTCCCTAGTAGGTACCCTGTTGTTTTTATGACAAAAACAGTAAAACAATTTTTGTGCTTAACTGGAAGAATTTTTGCTAATAAATGCTAAGTCATATGAAAGGTAGCCAGATGGGCAATTTTAAGTTGATTTAATTTTTACAACAAAAACAATTTTTGAGTAAAAAGCAAATATTTTGAACCTTTTTTTGACATAATCATAAAATATAAATACACTGACTAAATGGTATAGTTCAATTAATTTTTATGAACTGATTTTATTGAACTTTTGAACAAAAAATTTTTTAATGAAATATATTAATGGGCAGTGGAGATATTTGCATCGAAAGACTAAACTTTTCATGTCGTTTTTTTTTTCTCATTCTTAGGTAACGATGTTTTATGAAAAGTCGTTTTACCGAAAATTTCTACAATTTTTAATACAATTTTGAGTGTTTTTTATGTCAAAATAACAAAAAAAATTAAAACTAAATACACAAAAAACTCCGATTGTAAAAGTATTATAATAACAAAATTACCGTTATTTGAAAAATTCCGGAGGGGGCATGGCAAAAACTAAGTACGTAACATTTTAATCTAGGATGCACTTAAAATGTATACCTAGTTTGAGCGAAATCCGTTAAGCTGTTTAGATTTGTATAAAGGCCAAACAAACAAACAATAAGAAAATTAGTTTTATTAATATAGATAAAACACTGAACTTTAAAAAAAGGGGGAAAACGGGTAAATGTTAAAGGAAGAACGGGAAAAACTTCTTGAAATGCCTTTATACAAATGCTCTGCCTTTTAAATTTTGATTATTAGAATAAAAGGCAAAATTTAACTATTATTTCCTGCGGTTTATTTTTGCTGACATGAAATAATTATTATTTGCTGCTATTTATTTTTCTAGCAATTTTAGCAATTTTTGCTAGAAAAAATAAATATCAGTAAATAATTATTTCATTTCAGTAAAAATAAACGGCAGAAAATAATAGTTAAAACCTGCTCTGTATCGAAAACTATGAATGCTAGGATAATGAAATCCGATATATGAGGCCCGCCATGGCCTCATATGATAATTTGGGCGGGCCACGCCCATTTTTAAGGAAAATTACAATATCTCATGACCAGACACGCAGTGGTAATGAAATTAACTATATGGTGTCGTATCATTTCTGTTGACTATTAATGTTTTTAACTGTTGTACGCTAAAAGACCATTTAAGATCTTACTGTACTAATTCTTAAGTTAAATAAATAAATAAATCGTATCGAAATCGAATCATAGAAATCAAAATGTTAGGAGAAGTTGGGCAGCAACGCTCCTTTTTGAGGAAAATAACAACTTCTCATGAACTAGACACGGAAAGATGATGAACTTTAGGATATGGTGTCGATGGATAGAAATCGAAATATTAGGAGGAATTGAGGAGCCACGCCTCTTTTTGAGGAAAATTACAATTTCTCATGAACCAGACACGCAATTATGAAGCACTTTAGTATACGGTGTCGTTGCATAGAAATCGAAATGTAAGGAGGAGTTTGAGAACCACGCCCCTATTTAAGGACCATTACAATATCTCATTTACCAAACACGCAATGATGATTAACTTGAGTATACGGTGTCATTGCATAGAAATCTAAATCCTAGGAAGAATCGGGGAGCCACGCCCCTTTTTGAGGAAAATTACAATTTCTCATGAACCAGACACGCAATGATGAAGAACTTTAGTATATGGTGTCGTTGCATTGAAATCAAAATGCTAGGAAGAATCGGGGAGCCACGCCCCTTTTTGAGGAAAATTACAAAATCTCATGAACCAGACTCGCAATGATGATGAACTTTAGTATATGGTGTCGTTGCATAGAAATCTAAATGTAAGGAGGAATTTGAGAGCCACGCCCCTATTTAAGGACCGTAACAATATCTCATGAACTAGACACGCAATGATGATGAGCTTTAGTGTATGGTGTCGTTGCATAGAAATTTAAATATTAGGAGGAGTTAGGGAGCCACGCCCTCTTTTGAGGAAAATTAGAATTTCTTATGAACCAAACACATGATTTATAAAACTTACTTCAAATTGGCTCTTACTTTTGAAATCATTGCCAAGGAAAGGTCCTTGGCAATGATTTCAAAAATCCAAGGGGATTAATTTTTGTTTTTATTCTCTTAAAAAACTAAATTATACACCAGTGTTCGGACTTTACTGCAATTGCATTAGATCTACTGAGTTTTTAGCAACATTTAATGTTCTACTGCGTCACTGCGGTTTTTTTTAATCTACTGCGATTTATTCGCAACCAACAGTTTTATGGTTATTTTTGCAATATGTTGAAAATATGAAAGCATTGTATTGATTATAAAAATGTAGCTTCAGGATCCTATTACATCTGTATACTGTGGTCTTAGCGTTGCAACAGAAGAAAGTAATCTGTCAGATGAAGCTGTTATTGCAATAAAAAAATTGTTTTAAAGTTTTACATAAGTTTTTGCTACCAAATTAAGAATTGATTTGATTGATAAAGACCGTGATTGAATTTGTCTATGGCAAATATATTTTGAATCAGTAAGAAATACGTTTCGGCAACATGGAAATATATAGTATTTACATAGTTATGTATATATTTGTCTGTATATTATGTTATAAGTATAAAATGTACATACATTAGCAGTAATTGTACTTTCGTGATTGTAAATAAAAAAAACAAAAAAGTACTGCGAAAAAAAATTCGTTTTACAGTGTTTTTTTTTATTCACTGCGATCAACGAATTTTCGAATTTTCGAAGTCCGAACCCTGTTCTACACTCAAACCTCCTTCTGCATGGAGATAGAAATCGTATGAAAAAATTGCTGTTAGAAATGCTCTCAAAATATCAGATATAAAAAATTACTCACGAAAGTTCTCTTAAAAATCGGTTTGATTCCCACACCAAAATGCAAGGAAAATCTATGCGTGTTTCAGAACTAATTCAGAGACATAGGAACGCTTTCGGCTACAGCAATTTGTTCCTATAGAAATTGAGTGAAATGACAATCCTAATAACATTATTTTATAAATGGAAACTAATCGAGAGAAACAAATAACTGCTTTAATGCAGTTTTATATTGCATAAAAATGTTATTGTAACAGTATTTTGGTGATTTTTTTGTATTTTATATTTTTAAAATTTTTTTTCTTATTTTGAATAATTCCATTGCGTTCTTAACAACATCAAAAGTAATAAATAACTTCTTTCAAATGTTTAAAAACAAATTCTTACTTATTTGTAATGAGGTGCGATGAATCTAATTTTTGTATCAAATCATTTTCTCATAATTATTTTTGTAACGAGCTTTATAGTTGCTATAAGCTATACAGAATGTATTTAATTTTTTTTAATGTTGTAATGTTCTTGCTCAGTTGTTAAAAACAACTTACTTTTTAAGGTTATACATTTAATCCAACAAATACGTAAGACTGGTTCTTATTTGTATGGAAAAAAAAATGTTGTTTGTTTTACTTAAGCACCATTTTATTTTGTTTCTATAGTATAGTTAAATGCATAAAAAAAAATTTCAACAAAATTGGACTTTATTAAGACGTGTCGCGTTGAGCTCGAAATTGAAAAAAAATATCTATGAGAAAAAAAACTACAATTCCAATTTACCGGCCTAACGGAACGGAACGTACCGGCATGAAGCATCACTGACGGATATAAAAAAACCTAATTTGGAAAAAAAAGCTTAAATTGGATTTCTGGCGGTGTTACAGAGTGCTCGAAATTGACAAAAAACGAAAAGAATTTCAAACACTTAACCGAATCTTAAATTTGAACGACCGTTAGAAAGGTCATTAATCGAATTTTATTCTAAAAATAGTTTTGGGAAATTTTTGAGGTTTGTGGGTGAGAAAACTGTTGTATAATGCTCATTCAGTTGCATTGCCTTTGTGTCAACTTCAAGCTCTGAGCAACATTTGTTATTGTTGTTATTGTTAAAAAATAGGGTTTTATTTTTAGACGCAAAGAAACAACAAAAACCGAATGCTAAACAATTTCTAAAATAAGGACTTCCCTAACTTACGTTTACAGAATTTCTTTACGCTAAGAGATATTAGAATTTCCCCAAAAGTGGAATCAGCTGCCTACTTATTTAAGAACAGAAAACTTCAATACCACAACAACGCTTTCCAAGTTTCATCATCATTGCGTGTCTGGTTCATGAGAAATTGCAATTTTCCTCAAAAAGGGGCGTGTCTCCTCAATTCCTCCTAATATTTCAATTTCTACGCAACGACACCATATACTAAAGTTCATTACACAGGGGAACAAAAAAGGAACAAAAGGAAAAAAAGAATTTTTTTCTGCCAATTAATATACATGGGATAATGTTTTTGGAGCCAATTAAGATACATGGGATAATGAAGTTTTAATCCTATAATTCACATTGCTTGAATTGACTCTGGTTCTCGCGATAAACCGCTATTTTAATTATGAAGGAGGTTTCATCACAGATTTTAACATAACTCCAGAACAATTAGTCTGATTTGGTAAAATAAAAAATCCAAACATCTGCAGCTAAATTGCCTCCAAGTTACATCTACAATGTTTTTTGATTAGCTGAATAGTTTCGGAAATATTCAGAAAGTTCTTCTGTTTGCAACAGTTTTTTATGCAAAATTTAAACTTTCCAAAATTCATAAAAATCAAAATAGCTCTTTTTTGATATTAACTTATAAACACACATATGTTACGAAGAAAATAAGCCATATTTTATTAAAATCCATCGTTTCCTATGGGATTTGCTTTGGTATTTTGGTTTCGCTTATTGATTTCAAACCCATTTAAAATATAAATCCATAAATTTAAAAGTATTTTACAAACTATTTGCTGAATACTCTGCAGCTTTATGATTCCCAAAAAGTTTTTGACTACTTATAAAAATCTTATCCATGCTTCCGATTCGACCTTAGTCATGTGCTTTGTGATATCATTGTTGTTTATAAGAGTTCGGATTTGTGGCCCATCAAAGATGCCTGCTTTTAATTTTTCCGTGCTTTGGCCAGGATATGCTTGGCAAATATAATTGTAGCACTCGCCAATCGTATCCAAAGCTTTTACGTACTGTTTCTTTAGTTCAAGTTTTATATGAAGTGGTGGCAAAATTATTTTTTCTCGACATATTAATGGATCATGAAAGTTTTTATTTATGCCTACAGTCATATTTGTTCTTAATGGCCGAACTTTCCTAGTGTAGTGTTTATTTTTCGCACGATTGTCCCATACACAAAGAAAACATGGATAATTAGTGCTGACCCTTGCTGACCCAATAAAAAGTTAACCATTTTCAAATCAACACTCACTGACCACTGGTGTTGAACATACACAATTTTTTCTAAAATAAGTTTGATATTTTGTTATTATATTTAAGTTTTGTTGAATGTACTATCAGAATTGAAGCTAATTTGTTGCCATTATGCAGTAACACATATTTTAAACTTATTTTTGAGCTATCTATGAAGACCCATTGCATTTAAAAGTCCAGGAATATTCTTACAGTATACGATTTTCTCCTCCTTTGCAAAGTATTTTAGATCTCGTTCTATAGTCCGGTAAGTTTAAACTGATACGCCAGGTTAAAGACTACGTTTTTTTTAAGTCTTGATGCTAGAAGCTCCGCTGATTTTTTGGATAGATTTAGATCTCGAATTTCCCCCTGTGTATTTATTCAGAATATGGCTTATTTTCTTTGTAACACATGTGTGTTTATAACTTAATATCAAAAAAAGAGCTATTTTGATGTTTTTGATTTATATGAATTATGAAATAATAAAAAATTTTAAATTTTGCATAAAAATATGTTTTTTCAGAATAACTTTCACAATATTTCCGAAACTATTTAGCTAATTAAAAAACAGTGTAGAAGTAACTTGGAGGCAATTCAGCTGCGGATTTTTAGATTTTTTAATTTACCAATTCAGACTTACTGTTTTGGAGTTATGTTAAAATCTGTGATGAAACCTCCTTAATTTTTAAAATAGCGGTTTATCGCGAGAACCGGAGTCAATTGAAATAATCTAAAAGAATAGGCTAAGATCTTCATCAATGTACAAACTAAAATTGACTTCGAAATCCCATGTCGTGGAATCAGTGTTGCCCTGTGTTATCATTGCATGTCTAGTTCATGAAAAATTTTAATTTTCCTCAAAAAGGGACGTGGCTTCCCGATTCCTCCTAGCATTTTTATTTTTATGAAACGACACCATATATAGTAAAATTCATCATCATTGCGTATCTTGTTCATGAGAAATTGCAATTTTCCTCAAAAAGGGGCGTGGCTTCCTAATTCCTCAGAGTATTTCGATTTCTGTGCAACGACACCATATGCTAAAGTTCGTCATCATTGCGAGTCTAGTTCATGAGAAATTGTAATTTTTCTCAAAAAGGGGCGTGGCTCTCCGATTACTTCCTAGCATTTCGATTTCTAAGCAACGATATCATATACTAAAGTTCATGATGATTTTGTAATTTTACTCAAAAAGGTGCGTGACTCCCAAACTCCTCCTTACATTTCGATTTCTATGCAACGACACCATATACTAAAGATCATCATCATTGTATGTCTGGTTCACGAGAAATTGTAATTTTTCTCAAAAAGGGCGTGGCTCCCCAATTCCTCCTAATATTTCGATTTCTATGCAACACCATATACTAAAGTTTATCATCATTGCGTGTCTGGTTCATGAGAAATTGTAATTTTCCTCAAAAAGGTGCGTGGCCCTCCCACTTTTTCCGAACAGTTAGATTTCTATGCAACGACATGTTGTGCCTTGTTTTATCACCACATCAGTTAAATTCTTACATTCTATCTTACTTACCTTTTTGTTAATCTCTATCTTAACATACAACTTACTTACCTTTTTGACTTTATGTATTAACTTATTAATTACCTTATATGTTTCGTGTGTTGTTATTATCTGTAACCTAGTTCTACACTTAGTTAAAAAACACTTGTATATAAAAAACCTTTTTATTATTATTTAACCCAAACGCAAATAAGTTTAACCCAAACGCGAATCAATTTAACCGAAACGTAAATCAAATTATCCTGAACGCAAATGAATTTAAACCAAATGCAAATAAGTTTAACCTAAGTGCAAATTAAATTAACCTAAGTGCAAATTAAATTAACCCAAACGCAAATCAAATTAAACCAAATAAAAATTGAACGTAAAATTTAACTTTTTATTTATGTATATCATATATAATGTAATATTCACCATATAAGAAATTATTATTAAATGTTAAGTTAAGATTTGTATAGAGGCAGCTTTTGGAATCAAAAAAATCATGTCTGTTATGTAGTTGGCACAATCGGTGGCTGTAATGCGTCGTACATTTCTATCAATGATGGTTTGCAGATTTTGATTCTGGTTCACTTCGACTAACATTTGTGGAACATGAAATTTAACCTTTGAAAAGCATTTTCCTATAGGGTTCAGCATTGGGGAGTAAGGAGGTAGATATTTAAGATGAAGGTCGATACTTGCTATCGTAGCACGAACTTGTTGTTTTATGGATCCTTGCATTGTCCAAAATCAAAGTTCCTTCTAGGAGCTTTTCAATAAGTTCTTGCAAAAATGAACAAAATTTGTCAGAGTTGCATGTTGGATTTGAAATTATCTTATAATGAATAATGCCATCACTATTGATTGCTGCGATTAAAGTGGTATTTCTGCCCCTCACTGAGGGCACAACCACTCTTGCTCTGCTACCTGCGTTGGAACGAGCTTGGCTTCTTCTTAAATTTTAAATGAATTGTTGTATCGATAATTGTGCTCGTTCAAACGTATGTTAAATTAAAGTATCGATAGTCCCGGTTTACACTCTTCAAGAAATGACAGTCAATTTTTTCGAACTTAATACTTAATAGTTATTTTTTATATGGTGAATAGTAATGAATTAAATTAGATATAAATAAAAAGCCGCATGTGTTACGTTCAATTTTTATTTGTTTTAATTTGATTTGCGTTTGGGTTAGTTTAATTTGCACTCAAGTTAAATTTATTTGAGTTTGTTTTAAATTAATTTGCGTTCAGGTTAATTTAATTCGCGTTTGGGTTAAATTAATTTGTGTTTCAATTAAATTCATTTGCGTTTGGGTTAAACTAATGTGCGCTTGGGTTAAATAAATGGGCGTGGCCTGCCCAAATTATCATAGTTTGTAAATTATTATGCCATGGCCTCATATATCAGATTTCATTATTCTAGCATTCATAGTTTTCGATACAGAGCAAACAATAATTATTTCATGTCAGCAAAAATAAACGGCAGAACGTAATAGTTAAATTTTGTGATAAAAAATAAAAGTCACAAAATAACTATTATTTCTGCTATTTTTGGAAAAAAGTCATAATAGTTTCGGTCCCTGATTTAAGCACATGGGTTTTGGTGAGAAGACGAACTAAGCTCGGTTGCCCAGGTACTTATACTATAAACGACCAATATTTTTTTGTTTGTTTGTAAATGAGTTCTTGAAAACGGCCCAAGCGATTTCGATGATATTTTCAATATGGGAGTTCACGGGGGCGAAAAATCGTTCTAACTAGGTCTCATTTCTGAGAAAATTTGGTTTCTCCGTGTTTTCACGCACAAACTACTATGGATATGACGTAGAGAAAGGGAGAAAGAGAAGAATATATACACTGTTTATCTAATGCACAGTCTCGCGACTAAGCATGTACACAAACCCATTTCAAATACATTTTTAACGTTGCAGTAGTTATTGAACTGTTAGATTAAGTGCAACTCGGACAACTTGGAGCTTTTGTTTTTGCCCATTAAATTGTTGGGTAACTGTTTGGCGTAGTGTTGCAAGCGTTGGGTTTGAAAGTATAGTTTCATACAATTTCTATTCATTTGAATGCAATGTAGGCATTTTCTGATAAAATAGTTGGACTGATACGAATTTAACCAGCTTTTTACTTTTTCAATCATCTGGGGCCGAATTACAGCATCCGTGATCGAGCAAAATTACGAAGGGCACGACGAGACAAGTGCCTATCAATCTTGTTCAATTTTGCTCGATCACGGATGCTGTATTTCGGCCCCTGATCAAACTTGAAGAAAAATATACTTATTCGGCGTAACCAAAAAACATATTAATGTCGCCTCTAAATTTAGTGTGAGATTTTGTTGTCAAAAAGTTTGCACTAAATTTAAAGTCGACATTAAAATGTTTTTTGGTTAGGCTGATTGAGTCTGGGGACTCAAAATCGTTAGTGTCTACTTTTAGGCAAACGAAAAACTTGACTTACACGCGCACATTGGGCTATTTTAACGATTTAAGGTGCTAAAATTATCGTACTCGGTAAATAGTTTCTATTCAAATCTGTCATTTGATTTTAACCCTCTGCCACTATTGGAACATTTTAAACACTATTCAGCATCGCAAAAAAATCGTTTAGCAGCGCACATTGGGGTATTTGATCGATTTAGGCTGCCAAAATTATATTATTCGGTAAGTAGTTTATTTTCTGTTTGTTCTGTAAGTCTGTTAAGGACACCCGTATAAAGTAAAACTCATTTAAATCGATTGCTTTTATTTGACTCGTCTTCGTTTATCATTTTTTTCGTTAGTCTTTTGTTCATTTCCGTTGTCTTCTTATTCTGTATTAGTTTATCAATATGGCGTATGAGTAATATTGAATTAAAATAAAACACCCACGGCCTTTGAATAGAGTGTATAAAAGCAATATATTAGCACTAGTATGACTAAGTATTCCACTTTTACTTTGTTATGAAATTTAAAATAAAAAATAAAAAAATTACTTTTATTTTTTCACTTTCAAACCTCTTTTTTGGTAATAAAAATATATATTTAAAAAAAAAATTTATTTAAGCCCCATTGACTTTTCTTTATGATACTTAAAAGCAATCAATTTTATCGCCCTTTAAAAATTTATGAAAATTATTTAAGTGAAATTTGTGCACAAAAATTGTTGCAAAATTCAATATTAACCACTTACAGCAGCGTGAACTATGGCACTTTATATAAAAAGATTATACTAAATGTTTACCTATTTATTCTTTATTGTAAGTTACAAAGATTTACCACCTTAAAATTTTTTTGTAAGAGTTATAGAACAAGGCACGTTTGAACTGTTTTTAAGCCCATTTTAAATGCTTTAATTCAAATCCGACTGGCTACTAACCACAAGCGATGCAAATTTTTTTTTTGCAGATCTTATTTTTTACCATTGATCTTCATGAAAATGCGCGGGGAGCGAAAAAAACACTTTTACACATTTCATATATTTCATGGGTGCTCTAATGTATATGATTTCTAGTATTTGAATAAGCAAGTTTACTTTTTTATCATATTAATTTTTTTTTTGATTAATTTAAAAATAAATAACTTTTTATTATAATAAAATTTGTTTTTTACTCCAAAAATAGGCATAGTTTCATTTCTCCAAATAAATATCATTTTCTAGTAGTTATATAATACTGAATATTTTTCTGAAATATATGATTCAATATCTCGAGAACACTGTTTTAGACAAACTGTAATCGATAAAAGAAAAATAAATTTTTTTCTTCAATTCATATATTTCATGTTTTTTTTTTTATTTGGTTTGATGGGGAAAAAAATCAAACCAATATGACAGTTTAAATCGGAGATATAAGCAATCGAAAATTCTTGGGTATGCTACACCCAACGTGAATTTAGTGGAAAACTACGACGGCGTGACCGCTGAGGGTTAATGTGAACACATCATGATTATCACAATTAACCATTTTTTACAGTTAACAACACTTGTATGTCAAATAAGAGGTCATTATGTTTTATTGCTATGACATTCAGTCAGTGGATATTTCTCCCAAGAAGCGCACTAAAATTGTTACTTTGAGTGAATACACATCAATGATTCACAGAGATATTGCAAAAGAAGTGTGACGTGAGTTTAGGAGCTATCAACAAGATGTTGAAGCAAAACAGGGGCACAGGGACGATTGAGGTAAATAGAAAAGGGAAATGTGGAAGGAAAAGAAAGACAACAGCAAGGGGTGAAGCTTTTTTTAATGAGGGAAAGCAAAAGAAACCATAGAAAAACCAGTCAAGAACTTTACCCCCCTTTAGAAAAGAGCATAAACCCCTTTTCAACACGGCAAGTTTTCTTGCCAGCAAGTCGAAAATACAAACGAAAGAACAGCACAGCATCAAAGAAAGAACAGTACAGAAGAAAAACTTGCCAGTACCGCCGACTTGCTGGCCAAAAAAATTTTAGTGTGGGAAAGGGATCTTAGCGCACGCTGGAGTTGAGAAGGAGGGAGTGGAGAAGTGGAGAAGGAGGAAGAAAAGCAGCCAGACCTAAAACAAAAATAATTATTGGCTGCTACCATGATAAAGAAACAATATGATTGGGCAAAAAATATGTGGACCGTTAAAGTAATATTCTCAGATGAGAGCCATTTTTGGTACAAGAACAGCGATCTCGTTTCGTCAGAAAAAGTGACAACGAAAAACTAACGACAGCTCATATTGATCAAACAGTCAAATATCCGTTAAAGATGTCCTGGAGCTGCTTTTCTTATAAAGTTTCCGGATATCTTGTGCCCATCGAAGGCATGATGAACTCGCAAAAATACAGAGGCTTGATAAAACAGATATTGGAAGCTGAACTAAGAAAAGTTGATTTCAACGTTCAAGCAGTTTTTCAACAAGATTCGACTTCATGTCACGTGTACAAAATCATGACGAAATATTTCAAAGACAAAAAGATATCATGCCTTCAATGGCCAGGAAACTTACCGGACCTTCATCCGATTTAAAACATGTGGGCTATTCGCCCGTACAACGATAAAACATAGTTCTCTATTCATAGTATCTCTATTCTAGTATCTCTATTTTCATAGTTTTGAGACAACTCAGTTTTTGTATTTTTTTTTTTTTTGCCGTTATTATTGTCTAAGCCAATACACATAAAATGCTAATAATTATAAAAAATGCTCTAAATTCGGAAATCACTCTTAAAATTATTGCAAAATATGGTGTTATTGTATCAAGTTTCTTACTTTGTTGAGTAAACCTTTATGAAAATATAAAAAAACCAAATTTACAATATCGAAACATAGTATATGCATACTATGTTTAGACAGTAAAATATCTCAAAAATTAAACACCGTAAAGAATAGAGGATGACAGTTTCATCATAAAGTGAAAATCCTAGAAATGGCGTTTACTATGTTGCACCGAAGTATTGTCAAAGCTAGACTTCGTAAAATAAATTGCACAACAAAAATATAACTGATTGAATCAAATATCAAAAAACTGTGAAAAAAAACTTGTTGATTCTATCAGTGATTAAATTGCTGCAGTCAAAGTAGAAAAAGTCGTAAAATTATTACTTTTAAAAGCAATCACTGTTTCCATAAATTCAAAACTACTTCTGCTTAAACTTGTACTTGAGAAAAATCAAACAGTCGCAGTCAAAACAAAACAAAATCTGATAGACTGCGAAGCACTTCAGCAGTCGACATCTTCAGCAGTTTTGGTTTTGTTTAACTGAAATAGTGAACAAAATCGAAAGTCGAAGCAACAGCAACTGTACAACTTTTGCAAGTTGAAGCATCAGTTTTTCAACAGTCGTAGCTGACTGTTTTGCTTTTATGCTTTCTGCTGATATATTAGTTTGGTCGCTTTCGTGCCAATTTTTTTTTTTCTTTTCGATCGCAATTCGCTTTTCGAAGGACATTAGGATGGACCCAAAAAAAAATTTTTTTTGTTTATACCATGTATGCACTGGCAGTATCTGATGCACAAATTTAAAAAGTTTTTTTGACACTTTTGACACAAGAACACTCCAAAATTTACCTTTGTGTCAAAACAACTTTTTGAAATTCTTACATCAGATTCGAAATCAACGAGCCCTTACATATTGCCAGCACATACACAAAGAGTGTTAAAAAACCGCAATTTTTAGGTCCACCCTAGTGTCCACTCGAAAAGCTATTTGCGATCGAAAAGCAAAATTGGCACGAAAACGATCAAACAAATGATCAGCACAAAGCATAAAAGCAAAACAGTCAGCTACGACTGTTGAAAAACTGATGCTGCTTCGAATTGCAAAAGTTGCTGTTGCTTCGACTTTCGATTTTGTTCACAGTTTCAGTCAATCAAAACAAAAACTGCTGAAACTGTTGACTGCTGAAGTGCTTCGCAGTCTATCAGATTTTGCTTTTGCTTTGACTGCGACTGTTTGATTTTTAAAGCATAATTTTCAGCAGCAACAAAGGAAATAAAAAATATAAGCAGTTTTTAAAAGCTGGATTCTGTACCAAAACTTGTTGAAGAAGTTATAAAAGCCAAGGGAGGACATATTTTGTAATAAAAACATTTAAAATGCATTTTTTGTATCTGTTTTCTACGTCTATAACTAATAAATATTGATTTTTTTCAAATTATAACCTGTGTTCACATTAATTCGCAGAGTACTGTATATGGTTTTTGGCGGGAAGCCGAGCTGAAGTCTGTCGATCAGGTACCATATCTTGTACTAAAAATGTCCAATTGTAATAAAAAGTTTGTATTTTACTTTTGCTAACTCATCATTTTTTGTCCAGTCGTAATAAAAACATGTCATTTCTGTCTTAACCGAATCAATTAATTTTAATCATTCACTTATATCATACAACTTATGTTTAGGGCCATTTTGTTCACAAAGGGCATAAATATGATTTAATTCGGGGATAACTATCTCTAGGTTAATTTTATACCAAGCGTATAAATCGGGAGATAAAAAAGTGGTTTTGTTCACATTTTATCCCGGCTTTATGCTTAGAGCATAAATTCGCTCTCAGTTTATATCGATTTCCATTGGAATGTTAGTGTTGCTCATCAATTAAAAAATGTGTGGGGATTTTTGGTTTATTTCTGCGAATTTGGGGGCTGGAGTGAACACTAGGTAAAAATGGATCGCTGATTTTGCATGATGTCAGAATTTCAAAATTCTAAAATTTTTCTGCAGATAGGGTTGCCAACTAATTTTTTTTTAAGAATTTCAAACATGAAGAAACAGTATTGGGGGGTTACTTTTTTCAAATATGGTGTCAGAATTTTAAAATTCAAGATGGCGGATAGAGTTGCCACCTAATTTCTTGCTTATTTATGCGAATTTATCGCTGGGAGAAACACTAGGTAAAATTGGGTCGCTGATTCCGAATCCGTCGTCAGAATTTCAAAACTCGAAAATTTTTCTACACATAGAGTTGCCACCTATAAATGTTTTATTGTAGCTTTTTACCAGCTTGCCTAGCATAATTCGTAAAAATTAAAAAAATTAAGGTAGAAACCATACCCACAATCTTGAATTTTAAAATTCTGACTTCAGATTTGAAATCAGACCCCCAATACTGTTTCCTCATGTTTAAAATTCTTAAAATAAAACACTTTTAAGTGGCAGCTCTATGTGTAGAAAAATTTTCGGATTTTGAAATTCTGACAACGGATTCGGATTCAGCGACCCATTTTTACCCTTTAGTTCGCGCCAGCCCCGAATTCGTAAAAATAAAAAAATTAAGGTGGCAACCTTATCCAACATCTTGAATTTTTAAATTCTGACACCAGATTCGAAAACAGTACCGCCCCGAATACTGTATCCTCATGTTAAAAATTCTTAAAATAAAACATTTTAGGTGGCAGCCCTATGTGTAGACAATTTTGTTTACCGTGCATATCGCAGATATGGTTCAATTTATTGCAGCACCGTACGACAGCAGCCTTCGTCAAATGATGCGCAAAACGATTGACGAAGTTATTTTCGTCCCACTTGTCCAATCCAATGCGTTCCTGCATTTTATATTGCCTGCGTTCGGCCCTCAAAGTCACTTCCAATTTGTCATCATCGTCCAGTGATCCCATAAGTGCTCCAAAAGATCCATTTTGTTATACTTTTTTTCTTTTATTTTTTAAAAGTTTTTTGTCAAACCTCTTTTTTCAGAATTTAATTCAAAATTAAGAGAGCTGTGTCTGTTTACATATTTTGACACAAAGTAAATAATAAATATTAAAATGAGAGTGTTGAAAGCGAATTAAAAATCTTAATTCACCAATTTCCATGAGTAAAGTATTTTTGGGCTATCTCGGCACCATTTTTATCTCCAGCTTGAAGAGTTAAATGCTTAAATCACTGTAAACAAATGAAAAACTGGAAAAACCATGGAATTAAGAGCCCGAACAGAACCAAAGCGGATGTCGGTTTCGCCGTGCAATAAAATACATGAAAATATATGCAGCCGCCAAAAATGAAACCGCCGTAGAAATGCGCAACGGGAAAGCGCCAGAATAGAATCTATTCTAATTTCTCTCTGACGGCTGGCGGATATCTCTCTGAGTGACTTAAATGTTGCCATATTTTTGCTAAAGATTGGGTACGTTCAGTGTTATTTTCTTAGTTTTTACTATGATCTGACATTCTGTTTTTGTGCCTGTGTTGCATTCATGTGAATTCAAAGCATAATATAAAATAATTTGTATCATTCCCAATATGAAATGCAACCGTGATCCGACAACCGCCACCGCTCCAATTCTGGACGGGTTCTCAGTGGATTTCGCCGAGAGAGGCCCGCCACCCGACATCCGCTTTGGTTCTTTTCATGAATAAATTTATCTCTTTGTGAAAAAAATGGCCCTTACAGGTCCCCTTAACCTCTTTACATTCCGTGTAAAAAAAAGGATTCAAAATACTATTAATTCCATTCCAAATTAAAACTATTCAAAATAATTCCATTGAATTTAAAAAGTGTTTAAATTTTAGTGAATCTTTATATGTATGTAGGATGGGTCAAAGTTGCGGTCAATGTATATATATATTAGGGCGGGTCAAATTCTGGCTCAGCGAAATTCGTAAAATACATGTAATTTCAAGACTTTTTCTCCACTACAGCATATACAAATTCTGAAAAAAAGCTGTGCGGACTTTCGTAAATAGATTCATACACATACATTCATACATTCATATTTTATAATTGAGAACAAAATCTATTTACGAAAGTCCGCACAGCTTTTTTTCAGAATTTGTATATGCTGTAGTGGAGAAAAAGTCTTGAAATTACATGTATTTTACGAATTTCGCTGAGCCAGACCTCCAAAAAATTCGTCCATACAAATTGACCCGCCCTAATATATATATAATTATTACCAAGCTTACTTTTACCGCTCGTAAAGTCACGCATTGAAGTTTTAAGAGGGAAGGTCTGGCATGTGTGGGTTGAATCAAAATTTGCTAAGACACTTCCACACTTCTTCTTCAAATTCACAAAACGATCACAAACACATTCAATGAATTGGGGCAGGAAGGAGAACGTCTGTCGGGCCCGCTAGTAGTAAATAAATTCAGATCAATTTTTTAAAGTACATAATTATTTATTTTATTATATTTTCGATAGTGTTTTTGTATTAGATATTTTTGTTTTTGTTTTAATATAATTTCAGTAAATGCAAAACTAGCAGCACTTGCCGTTAACCTTGTACATTGAATACTTTTTTTATATAACAAGTTTTATTTATGTTATACCATTATGTTGCACCATTATTTTAATTGTATGTGTTGTGTTGCGCCTAAAATCATGTGACAATAAAAATGTTCTTCAATATAGAAAATAAGCATTGTATAAAAATGCATCATTATATAAAATGTATGAACAATCATCATCTGAGAATAAAGCTGTACAATTTCTTCTTTGTTTATTTTTTCTAAGGTTTATTTTTTTAAATTGAGTTTATATAACATGTATATAATTTATTGTAACATACATATATATGTATAATGTATATAGAATTTATATATTATATTGCAAATAAAAAATTTATGCTGTGATATTATGTATTAACAATATAATAAAATGTTTTTGTGTTTCTTTTTGGTACCGATGCGCCAAGGAAAGCATAATAATTATAAAAAGTTTTTGCTTTGGTCCGTGTAAATTTTAGGCGCTACGGTTTTTTATATGATGCGCTTGCTCACGCATTATTGAATAATAATGCAATTATTATTTCATGTTTTAATATTTATTTTGACTATTTTTTACATTTATAATATTTACGCAAATATTTATATTATTTTTTATAATTTTATAGCTAGATGTAATACAAACCTTGTGGTTGCATATTTGTGTGTGTGCGTGCGTGCGTGTGTGTGTGTGTGTGTGTGTGTGTGTGTGTGTGTGTGTGTGTGTGTGTATGTGTGTGTGTGTGTGTGTGTGTGTGTGTGTGTGTGTGTGTGTGTGTGTGTGTGTGTGTGTGTGTGTGTGTGTGTGTGTGTGTGTGTGTGTGTGTGTGTGTGTGTGTGTGTGTGTGTGTGTGTGTGTGTGTGTGTGTGTGTGTGTGTGTGTGTGTGTGTGTGTGTGTGTGTGACTATGTGTAATTTGTTTGATAATATATAAAAAATTTATCGTATCTCTTTGATATTTATATTTGAAATATTTTGTGTTTTTGTTAAATTAGCTTTAACGCATACATAAATACATGTACTAGTTAAGTATACAATTATTATTATTACATTTCCAAAAATACACTCATATACATAAATACAATTAATTAAATCCTTATTTCTGCTCACATTGAATTTGTTTATGTTTTTAATACTCTTATAAGAACTTTAATTTTTGTTTTCTCAGTACGTTTTGTTTTGCTTAGTTTTTTTATTTTTTTTTTTTATTTTTTATTTTAACAATTTTTCATATCTTAGCATTTCATCGATGTTAGTATCTAAAACACAAAAACAGTTTAACAATAAACTTAAAACAAATAAATGCTCAAAAGTTTAGTTTCTTTAGTGTATTTCTCATTGAAATATCATGGAAATTAATCTTTTGCATATATTTTGTGTATATTTTCGACTATATGGCACAAACCGCAAAGGATTTCACTTTTCAGAAAAACTTTCACTGAAGCGTTTGACTGTTGCACATACAGTTTAAATTTAACGATACGTTTGATCAGTTATGAGGATTAAACAAAGAAGAAAGCTATAAATGTTTAAAGGCTACGAGCACATCGCTTAGCAAAAGAAAAAGTTAGTGTCTTTGGACACAACACTTTGCGTCATTTTTCATTTTTTCAACCAACATGTTTGCTAGAATGTGTCATTTGTCTCCGAAAGTTAAAGGCTTCCCGGTTATATAATTCACTTAGAATTTTGGATACATATAGAAAAAATTATAAACAAACATTTATTACTATTACAAATGATTTACAGAATAGTAGGTATTTTAAAGCAGATCTTTTGCTTTTAAAAATCATCACACTGTATTTTTAAGAGCCCTTCTCTGTGTATTAGTTCCTTAATGTTTTGCCATCAAGATCGTACAAAATTTTAATAAAAGTCTTTTATTTTTTTTAATTTTTGAAAATATTTCAAATCATTGGTCATTTTACGTGGCTTTTAGAACTGACACATTACCCCAACCTAGATTTCTAAAGTGGTTTCACTGAACCCCAGAAATATAATTTTTACTTAAATCGCGTATTCAAAATTTTTTGATCTTGTTTTTTGTTTTTGAGGTATTCATCAATCACATTTATATTAAATAATTTTTAAAAGTTTATGCCAACAGCTGTTGATGAACTTTAGTTCGATTAATTGTATTTGCATTACATTACATTATTACTACATTACTACATTATTCTTTAAAATATATACTTTTTTATTGAATTTTCGAAAGAAAACCCAATCTCACTGATGAAGAATAATTGGCTTAAAGCCAGAAGCCGTTAATGTTATGAGTTTTATTACAATTAGTTTCTAACAGTATTTTTTCGAGCTTATTGTGGTTTATACTTGGTTTTCACTATTAGTTTTATGACGACATAAAACTTAATCACCTTAACCCATTAACGACAACGTGACAACGTAATGGTATATCACACGCGATGAAAGCATTTTTCTAAAATTCCTCAAAAACCCGCAGCCACTGTAAAGCTTTTGCTTTCAGGGACCGAAAATAACAGTTATTTCCGAAATTTCTATATAAAAGTCAGATGGAAAGTATTAGTCTATTCGATATTTGAATATAGCAAGTGATGCTTGTTAGCTAGGGAATAATAATCTTTAATGATTGTAATTTTTCCTATTATTTTAAAAAAGTCTCTAAATAATCGTTATTTCGATTCAATTCATTGCAACGATATGAAGGTCGATATAGGGTATGCAAAACTGGCTCGAATTATTCAGCGTTTCGGTTTTTTTTAAACTGACCCGGTGTTTTTAAAAATGGCATATTTCGAATAATTTGAAAACCGGTTTTTTTTTTGGCTCGAATAGTGAAGAAATATATATATCTGCAATATAAAATTGTCTTTAGACCACTTTTTTTATTGTAGCTGAGCGACCTTGTTTATTTTCTACTTGCGTTTTGACTAACATTTCTTATTCACAAGCGGGAGGCGTATTTAATGTTAGTTTAACATGATTTTTATTTAATAATATATTCTTTTTCAAAAAATATACAATATACAACACCCAAGAAATTTTTGAAAGGAAATAACCCAAATTCCTTAAAATTTTAAACTTTTCGAAAAATTTAAAAATTAGATAATTTGTTTAACGCATTGTTGACAATATATCCCACATCTACTATAAGTGAACGTGTTTTTTCAGTCTCTCATTTTATAACAAATAAAGCCAAAAACCGCCTAAGACCAAGTAAACACTTAAATTTTATTTTATTTTAAGGGTAATATTTTTAAACAAATCATTAGGTACAAATTATCTAAATAATTTTAATAACATAAGTACCTTTATTTTTTAAAAATTAATTGTTATTTTTGTTAAATAAAAACTGCATAGATATATCATATGTAGATAAAAAAGTCCAAGATTAATTTAATTTCCCGAATCGATCGAATAATTCGAAAAACAAATTTTACTATTTTTTGTAATAAATGTTTTGTACAAATTTTACTATTCGAGACCGGTTTTTTATAATGTCGAATAGTTGCATACCCTAAGTCGATAGCAATATTTGTTTCTCTGTGCAAAAATGTTACTAATATAGATGTAAAAGAAAATGTGCTCTATTAATTGTTTAAAAAATTTAAACTTTTATTATAGTTAATATGAAATAGCACTTTCAAATGTTAAATCTTTATTTTTTATCGAAATAAAATCGGTCAAAAAATAACGATTTTTTGTTGACTTTTTTTAAATCAATTATAACCGTTACGGCGGCCCCTGTTTGCTTCCAACAGTGTGAGAAAGCTAAAAATATGCTTTTTCCAAAAAACGTTCTAAAATTGACATTTAAAGCCCTTTTTTATTTTTTTCTCTTCAGTTCGTGCGTTTTATAAACATCTAGCAAAAATAAAGTATAATTAAAAAAATGCATTAGGTTAAAGTTGAACACCTACTCTAAGAAATGAAAAATTTTCCAATTTCTCATTTTTCTAAGGTTTTTTTATTTCTCTACTTACAGAGACCCTTGTGCGTTTGCTGATGATCATACGCTTTACCACACCCAAAGTCTTTGAATTTTTTTTTTTAACTTCAGAGTTTTTCGTCTAATATTAATTCAAATGTATGCAAAAAATTTCAAAAACTAAACTCAACGGGTTCTGGCAGTGAGCATTAATGGGTTAAGTTACATTAAAGTTTTTTGGCGTGCAAAAGTCAAGTGTATAACATCTCAAAATAATAATCTCAGAAAGTTTTAAGTCAATTGAACAGATATTATTGTAGTCCGATAAGCACAAACGTCCGAGGAGAAGACAATGAGAAGTATACATGAAAAAACTTTGAATGCTTGAAACCGGTGGACAGCATTACTCGAAAACTATGCCAAAGATAGCTACCAAATTTAATACACTTCTAGGCACTTAAATTTGGTAGGCACTTCTAATCGTTCGCTTTTTATTTTTTAGAAATACTTCAATTTTTATAACTTTATACTACTTTTTTGGTCGAAAATCGGTTTTTAAAAATCAGCATTTTTCTAAAATATTGGATTAAAAGCTCAAAAAGCACTAAACTACGGATTCCTGCTATATTAATCAATATTTGTTATCCAAAAATTCAAAAAGTTTTCTTTAAAAGTTATATACATAATTATAATGTAAAAAAAATACTTAAAATAAACAGTCGCTTTAAAATAAAACTTAAGAAGTAAAAAATGCAGGGTTTTCCCTTAAAAAACTTTAATGGGCCCTTAAATGTCATCTAAATACCATTATAATATATTTTCCACAAAACTTAATTCAACAATTTATTTGGTTTCTATTTTCAACACTGTCAAAGATAGAAACAATTACAACGTTTTGTCTTTTTTTTTTATTGACAACAACACTGACCATTTAAAATGACATGGTGAAAACCGTGCATCAGAAAATAAAGTTTCTTTTTTTATGTGTGTTTTATAAATATAGTTTAACTCAACATATAGAGTTTTAATATTTAACGCAAAAATTCAACTTTTTTTTCAAAACATATTTTTAATTGTATTATTTCGCTTCGAACTAACTAATATTTTGCTAAAAATGATCTTTTTAACTTCAGTGGGTGTTTGCTCGCAATTTTTTGACAAAAAAAATAAAACGAGCATTTAAGATTATAAGACAAAAACTATTTTTAACTGAATTTGCTCAACTTTTTGGTTTAAATAAGCTTTGTTTTTATTTTTTGACCGAAAACAATAAAACTCAAAAATATATGTTATTTCTGATATATATATATATATATATATTGAGAGTATTAAACAATAGTATAAAATTCAAAAATAATAATCATGTTGAGAGTAAGAAAAATTAAGACTCGAAAAATAGCTGTTATAAACTACATAATAAAGTTTCAAAATTACATTTACTTGATAATTTTTATAATACAGTGTGAAGAAATAAAAATCTTCATTTATTTTATTAATTTTTTAATTTTGTGCAGTAACAAATTATAACAAACATATAGATTTTTCGTTTAAAGTTTTAAAAATACAGTACGCATTTGATTTTATTTACACTTGAGTATGTTAACCACGCGACTATATTTACAGTCTTCATTTCGAAAATTTTATATAAACCCTCAGTTATATTTACCAAGGATATTTTTCGCCCTCAATTATATTTACATTTTTCGTAAGGAGATAGAAAAAAAACGAAATAACGGCGTTTAACCATGGTTTTTGTTTTGACACAAATGAAATGAAAATTTCTTATGCACAAACTTTTAATTAATACCGTTTATATAAAAAATACTGTATAAACTTGTCGTATTTGCTTAGGAAATTTAGACTCAATACAGAAAAAAACTACTAAAAAATACCCTCGGTTATCTGAAACCCTTGCTTTTGTTTACAAGCTCAACATTAAATGGTATATATATAATCGAGTGTGTACTGTAACAGTTATTTCGGTTCCTGCATTAAGCTGAATTTTATCATTAAACATTATAATTAAACATTTCTTTTGTACATTTGCGGCCACAACTGTAGCAACCAAAAGAATAAGCAATTAATTCTTAAAGTTCAGAGTTGTATCAAAAGTGTCACGACCGATTTTCCAATCATGCCCAAATAAATACATTTTGTAAAAGATTGAATTTGCAATGCATAAAAAAGTAACTTTTGTTGGAAAAAAGGTTTCATTCAATATGCATATGTATTTGTAAAATATATTTGTGTTTAAGAGTATGAAGTATTATTAAAAAAATGTTAAACTTGTGGTCAAAATTAAACCAGTCAAATATATACCCCTTTATATTTCTGGGACCCAAGATATTCGGTATTTTTACATTTTAAATGAAAAGAACACACATAAAAAGTTATTTAATTTACATTTTAATAAAGTCAAGTGGCGCTTATAAGCTGGAAAATTATTTTTCGACATGATTTTTATAATATAAATCATATAATATCAATTATTTTATATTAGTTTTTTTTTCGATCGAAAAAAAATTCATCTTTGATCGTTAGTTTTTTGATCAAAAATAAAAATCAATCATTGATTGTTACTTTTTCGGTGAAAAATAAAAATCAATCATTGATCGATATTTTTCAATCAAAATAAAAATCAAATCAACTTTGCTACTCTGAACAGTAAGAACAGAGTCAATGTTGTCTATTTCTGTCTATTCCTCAATCGCTAGATGTTTAAATGCTTTAGAATTGTCCATACAGGATAATTTCAAGGTCAAAACCCTTTAAAGCATTTTAAAAGTAGAACTCCAACGTGTTGCGACATCTTTTGATTGAGAATTAAATTGTTCGTTTAATACGTTCATCCTTTTTGATCCAAATTTCTGATCGAAAAATATTGATCATCGATTTATTTTTGATCGAAAAAATAACGATCATTGATATATTTAAATATATCAAAAAAATAACGATCGAAAATTAGTTAGCATAATTTGATTTATATTATAAAAACCACAATTGGTTGAATCCCTGCTTTATACTATGTTGTTAAAAAAATCTTAAATCATTATAGAAAGATCAAAATTTTTTTCCCCAAAAACAACCCAACGGGCCGGAAAGTCAGCAGCTCCCTCCACGAGCAAAATGTCAGCACTTTATTTCGTTGTTGTGCAAGCGAACAGTTCAAAAAGCTTGAAAACAAAAACGAACTGCTAACCCAAAGCTTACCAAGAAAGGCCTTTTAAAGCAATTCAAAGTAAGCCAAATTGGAGTACTTTTTTCTTATGACATACAACGTTAAAATTATAATGGTGTGTCATACGTCGGGTCAGCACTTTCACACTTTCAGCTGATAAGTAAGCGCTCAAAAAGGTCTTTCGGAGTGCTTTTTTCCCGCTGGGAATAGATGACTTAATTTATATGTTTGTGGTTTTCTATTGATTACTAAATTTCATTTTTGTTCAGGCAGCACTTTGTTTAGAAAGCTGTAGAGAAGATATACACCGAGAAAACACGACTGAAACGTCTATTCTTAAAAAACAAAACTGTTATGCAAAATTCGGTTTAACAAAAACTATGTAATCATACTTAATACTACTTTTTAAAATCTTCCTGAAGTAGTTGGCGCACATTTACGGCAGACAGAATGAAGTTAGCAGATCTTGTTTAGTTTATTATAAAAAACAATTAAAGAAGTTTTAACCCAAGCATATATGTTTAAGTCAAAAATATTTAGAAGGAGGAAATCCCTAAACATTACAAATTTTAAATAAGCTCAACTTACATACATATGTGTGCATAGTATAGTAAAACTTAACAATATGATAATTTAAAATCATAATTGATTTATAGTCAAGTACGGCAGAACTTATTAAGACCTAACCTGTGAAGACCTTAGACCTCTGAAAAATGCGATATATTTAGAAATATTTTTTCAAGAATGAGAGCTTCTGACACATGCCTATTTTGACAATAGAGTCGGCTGTAAAATCGGCATTCATATTCAGAATTTTAAGTACAACTGAATACCGACATAAGAATGCATTCAATGAATGCAAAATTGATTTATAAATAAAATCTTTAATTCACATTCATTTTTAAAAAAATGATTAAATATTAATTTTTTAAATGTTTTTATTTATAAATTTTATAAACTTCTTAGTGAAAATAAAACACATTTATTGATTGAAATTGCATATTTGTACTTAATGGTCACGGAACCATTTCGATGACACAGATATGCGTCCCGGAAATTCTTTCCCGGAAAAAATAACAAAATTTTTGCGTTTTTGGCATATTGCATACAATATCCATATGCACGTTTTAAGTTCAAAAATTGCATACGGACATTTCCAAACTGGCGTTACGGACGATTTGTACAAAAAATCTTTTTTATATTTGCGTAGTAATTGGGTAGCACTATATTAAGTAAAAACATAATGGCAATTCACAATCTTGTGCAATTGAGATTGCAAATTTGTGCAATTGTAAAAATTTGCCTTCAATTGTGAACGGTCTTTTTCGGTTTGCAAAACAAGTGTTGCAAAACATAAAATTCACAGCTGATCGATAAAAAGCTAAATTATTTTATTGGAAATTGTGCTTAAGCAAATGTAATGTCCAAAAAAGCTTGAAGGCTTTCTTTATTTTCCATATCAGTTCTTTTTTCAACTATCAGCTGTCAGTGTACATTTCAGTATTGCATAGGTATAGTAAATATAAACTATGGGTTTTTAGTGTTGCCTTTTTGCAATAGCGTAGTAAATGCATCCCTATATATTTTGTTAGTGTAGAGTAAAAATATACTCTACCGAATTGTGAACAGCCCTAATGACAACAATAAGCCCAAAGGATTTAAAGATATAAGCAAAAATATGTGCTGGCGTTACGTTACAAAAAACGGAAGTGATTTTTGACTTGATAACAAAATTTGCAAAACTCTCTGAATTGAGGAAGACTTTTTGTATACAACCTTTTTTAAGAGGGTTTGAAATAACATAAATTTATTTTCCAAGTGATCAAATTTAAAAATCTTATGTTTTTTTTATTTGGCTTTTTGATTTGGCGTTACGTTACTTAAGTTTCTATTGCAATAAAATTGGGTAATTAAGTAATTAGGTAGTTAAGTTATCATATAATTAAGTAGTTAAAAAACAAATTTAATATATTGTCCTTTCCTTGCCTCAACCTATTTTCATTATCATTAGCCAATGCCTTCCATTTTTACTAAAACAAAAAAGTTTACGCAACATTTACTAAACATTTACGAAAAAGAAAAACTACATTTGTGAAACAGTGCAGATGATTTGCTCATCATGATTAATGAATTTCTGTAGAAATTTCTTAAATTAATAAAATTAAAATGTTTCCCTTAGATAATATCATAAGTTTTTAATAAGTTTTAGTTTTTTGGTCACGATAGACTTTTCTGTGGAAATGCCCATATGCAAAATTTATGCAAGTCCATTTAATCGCAACTGTATGTGCGTATGGGTATGTGGCCAACTGCAACTTCTATCATAGGCATGGAAGTTTTCAGAGGGTACAGGGGAGCACTTGCCTCCCTCTTGACTTTCGTAAAAAAATCCTATATTATTGTCACAAGAAGTTAAAAACACTTTATTAATGCATGAAAAATTAACGGTGGCATATTTAACTTAAATGTTTTATTTCATAATTCTAAAAATATATAATTTTTCTAAACAAATTATTCTATTTTTTTAATTATAAATTATATTTTTTTAGAAGTATATTTGAGCTTAATACTAATAATGCTAAGACCTTTCACTGCCCCCTCCTTTGCATTATTGAAAATCTTGCGGACGCACATGATCATAGATAAATAAAGTGGACCAAAGTTGAGTTCTTCATCAATAAAGTCAACCGAAGGTCGAAGATGTATGTTGTTAGAATAATGCGAGCAAAGCGATGTTAAAAAGGTTATTTTTGGTAGTATTGTTGATTGCACGATGAGTTTAGCTTGTTTTTTACATCATTACCATTAGGGGTATTCACGATTCAGTGCACTTGCCTGTCCAGTTGAGGACTTGTGCAGTAAGTTTTCATGAACACACCATTATGAATTTTTCAAATCTGTCAATTTGTTCAAAGCGCACAACTACACAACTGCTCAAGTTTAAGGCTGTAGTATAAAAGCAGTTGTGCAGATTTTTGACGTACGTGTATGTAGCTTTTCTAGACATCTCAGGTGCATTCAACAATGTATCAACTAGGGCTATCCTAAACGGACTACTTGCACTTGATGCACCACCACGTAAAAACCTATGGCTAGACAATGTACTAAGTTACAGAAGGTTTGAGTGTGTCACTAAATTCATGGAAAAAGAAGGTCGCAGTGAGACACCTCAGGGAGGGATACCCTCGCCCCTACTATGGAACCTTATTTTCAATTAACTACTCAAAAACTTTGAAGGTAGAGTCCCATAACCGCCTATGTAGATGGAATAAGCATAATTATATTGGGAAAACGTCTGTAAAAAATAAGCTCCATAATGGAGAGAACACCCAATGAGGTACTTAGATGATCAAATTCAGTCGGTCTAAGTAGTAAGGCAGACAGAACGGAATTAGTTCTTTTTACGAAAAAGTATAAGATACCACCGTGGATACCAACAACGACATACGCCTCATATCGAGAACTCACACGAAATATCTAGGAGTTGTCCTGGACAGCAAGCTGCCAAGGAGAATCAATGTAGAAGAAAACCACCAATGCGCTTTATGCATTAGAGATGAGCGATCCGGTGGTTTTTCAGGAACGGCATTCTTAGTGAACGTGATTTTGAAATAGATGGAAATAACGTGATTTTTGAACAATTCTCCCAAAAAAGAAATCACTGGATATATCACGAATCGCTGCAAATGCCATAAGACAAAAGTTCAAAAAAGCTCAATCACTGATCACGGTTTTTACAAGGATTTCATCACCGCATTACCAATGACTTTTCAATCACGGTGACTAAATCACTGGTATCAAGAAATCACTCATCTCTAATATGCATCCAAGAAGATGCTAGGTAGCACTCGAGGTCTCCCGCCCATTCAAATGCATTGCATCTATGTAACGGCAGTTCGTCCAATTCTACTCTATGGAATTATTGTACGGCGGCTCGCTGTGAAAAAATCAACGTACCTCACTTTTTTTCAATAAACTTTATACATATTTTAATAAATTTGTACATTTTTTGGATTTACAAAATTTTCATTATAGCATAAGCAAAATATATGCAACAGATTACTTGCATATGCTTTTGCATAAAATTTGCATATCATAGATATGGTGTAATAAATGCATTAATGAAGTCAAAATTAATGCAAATCCAAGACTTGACTTTAATCAGACTTAAAATAAATTTTTTTTCTTATGAGCCGTTTATTTTGAAAGTGTGGAAAGTCCATTTTTTTATGATCTTTTTATCTGCAAACAAGTTATACAGGGTGGCCCAGTAAGACCGAAGTGGTGTGAATTCCTTATAACTTTTTTTATTATAATTTTTTTTTTCTTTTCTTTTTGTATTTTGTAAAGAAGACTTGGACAATTTATAATGGAGCAATACACAACTGTACAACGTGCCCAAATCGTTGAAATTTACTTTTCAAATCAACGGTCCATTGTGTTGACTCAGCGTGCATACCGTCAATTTAATGTGCGGGTTGCACCCTCTCAGTCAACAATAAACCGTCTGGTTGCAAATTTTCGACAAGAAGGAGCAGTAAGGAACCTTCCTGGTTCCGGCAGACTACGAACTGTGCACACGTTTGACAATATTGAACTGGTACAGGAGAGTATTCGGGAGGATCCAGAAACATCAACCAAGAGACGTTTGACACAACTTGGCCTCTCAAGAGGGTCGCTGCAGCGAATTTTGCTTGCAATAAGAATGTTTCCATACAAAATTCAACTTGTCCAAGAATTGAAACTGACAGATTACCAGCAACGACTTGATTATGCAATTTATTTCCAGCAAAAAGCACAAGAGAATCCTAATTTTATTCATAACTTAGTTATGAGTGACGAAGCCCATTTCCAATTAAATGGGTTCGTTAACAAGCAAAACTGTAGGATATGGGCTACGGAAAACCCGAGAGTACTTCATCAACGACAATTACACCCAGTTAAGTGTACTGTTTGGTGCGGTGTTTCTTCAGAAAGGATCATTGGCCCATATTTTTTTGAAAATGAACGAGGTGTCGCCATTTCCGTCAATGGTAATCGATATCGGGCCATGTTGGAAAATTTTGTAAGGCCAGCCGTGGAAAACCATCCGCAAATATGGTTTTCAACAGGATGGAGCCACAGCGCACACTGCGAGGGCCACAATGGCTCTTTTACGCGACATCTTTGGTGAAAGAATAATTTCGCTTAGAAGCAATTTTATTTGGCCTCCGCGTTCACCGGATTGAACCGCTCCAGACTGTTTCCTTTGGGGCTATTTGAAAGGGAAAGTTTATGTTAATAAGCCTAGGACTATTGAGGAATTATAACACCGGAAGTTTTGCGAAAGGTCATGGAAAATGTGTTGGAAAGAGCACATTTGTGCGAAGCAGAAAATGGCCACCACTTGCAGGATATCATTTTTCATAACTAATCTAAAAATATTCCCTATAAATTTACTGTATTTAAAAAAAAATTAAAAATATGTCTAAAATAAAAAGTTATAAGGAATTCACACCACTTCGGTCTTTCTGGGCCACCCTGCAGTAAAAAAGATCAGAATGCCTTATATTTCGGATAAGTAAGTTTTAGGTATTAACGGTTTTGTAAATATTTTCCTTTTTAAAGTGGTGCAAGTCCATTTTAGGTTGAAACTAAACTATTTTTAACCGAATATATTACGGCAGAGTTTAGAATAATAATAATAAGTACATCATAATTGTATGTAATTATTGATAATAATTTGTTAACTTGCAACACTGGTAAATTTTAGTTATATTGGCAACACTGCGAAAAACTGTAAATTTAAAATATTTGACTTCTATATATTATTAGCGTACAAAAAAAACGACATTTTCGCAGGACGCAATTTAAATTCGAAAAATTATTATTACTTGTATGTTCAAAGAATTAAAGAATCAAGCATTTTCATTGATAACATTATCAAATTTATTATTTAATTTAGGAATTGCAGCATAAGCTTCAGTCAAAAAATACAAATCAGTTTCGGACTTTTTTTTTTGTGTCTTTTAAAAAATCATTTAAGACCTTTTTTTTCTGTTGGAAATAAAAATCCTTTTTGAGTACTTTCTTTAATATTGTAGCTAAATTTATTTTTTTTTTAAAAAATTTGTGTAAATATGTTGTACATATATTTTCCCACCATAAAATTTTTTTTTCTGAAAACCTCTTAAAAATAACTTTATACAGAATACATAACGCACAAAACGAAATGCTCCAAATAAATAGGGTTTTTTACGATCCTGCGAAATACAGTACGGATGGGAGCTTTAGTGATGCCCCATGCAACATTTGATCCAAATCGGATGTGGTCATTAGGGCATATCGAAGAATTTAGATCGTATTCAAAGATGTCTCAATAGTTGCATAGTTGTCAAGATCTCCCAAAAAACTTTAGGAAAAAATAAGGATGTCTTCCTCTCCCGCAAGGACAAAGTTGTTTTTAAGAAAAACAGTAAAAAATACACGATCTCAATATGCCTTGATTTTTGTAAGAAAATCTACATATGTCTTAAAGCAAAAGTAAATATAGACTTTACCTAACAATATTTTGGCAAACACGATGCCATCTTGGTTTTTACCCACAGTTACCTGTATGAAGGATATTCTAATCTATAGGTACAATCGAGGTAGCACAGAACTTTTGACTGCTATCTGATTGTCTAAATTTTGACGATTTTGATGAGAGTGTTAGAATATATTTTGTATATTTTTTTGCATATGCATTTTCTTGTTTTTGAGAAGTGAATACTTTTGAATGCAATTTTTTTACTTTTTAAAAAAAAATTAATATAAGGTTTTATATCTCGGGCACCAGAAGTGGTTATTTTTGTGGGAGATCTTGATCGCCATATACAACTTTTGAGACCTCTTAGAATGTAATATTCGAAAAAATTGTAATTCGATACGCCCTAGTGGTTATTCCAAATTTTTTTATTTTCCCGGCTCGTTTAAAATGGAATTGCTAAGTATAATACTTTTAATGAACGATTGCGATAATTCAATAATTTTTAAAGTCCATTTAGGTATAATAAAACCTTAATTTTGTATAACCAGCATTATAAACAATATTGGATAATAAACTTACATTATCAAATACTACAAAATACAAAAATATGTTTTTTATTTACCAGTATTTTTAAATTCATTAAAATGCAAATCTTTAATATCTCGCAATAACAAAAAATGGACTTGCCTCACTTTCAAAATAAGCGGCTCATATAATTCCGCTGTCTATTGATGACAAAGCTGATAAATAACGCATTTCACTTTCACTTGCTGAAATATTAAACGCAATGTCATCTCCGAGATTTCTTATTTGTTGATGTTGATTATTTGCAACATTGGGATTCAAGATTACTACTTTTTAACCGATTTTGTCAAAATTTTAACACTTCCTTTTTTTAGAGTCCAATAAGTTAAAAAAACTAGATTTATATTTTAGTTTCGTTAAGTGCAGTGGCTAACTGCAAAAAATAAATCTACAGACAAAGGAAGAATATGTTCTTTGTTTTCTCTTCAGAATTTTTTTTTTTCATGCAGAAATAAAATATGACGTAAAATTGTTTGCAGATAACTGAAAAAATTTCAAATAAACGCAGAATCTATATCTATATATACAAAATAGGATGTGTGTATGCATTGGCGTCGGAAGCGGGGGGCAAGGTGGGCAGTTGCCCCCCCACTTTTTTAGCTAGATAAACAATTTAAAAGGAAAAGTTATTCAAAATATCAGTTTTTTTACAACGATAATATTTTTGTATTATATATTTTCCTCTTCTTTCTCTCTTCTTCGTGTTTCATGTGAAGAAATTTTGGTGAACTTTTTTTGCACCACCATTTGTACTGCCCCCCCATTTGTACTGCCCCCCAGATGAAATTCGCTTACGACGCGATTGTGTGTATGTATGTAACGTATGGACTCCAAAACGGCTAGGCCGATTTTGATGAAATTTTCAGGTAATGTTCATCTTGGTACGGTGGGTAACATAGGCTATATTTGGACCCGATAGGTGGCGCTGGAGTGGACTTATATCGAAAATTTGAATTTATGGACCAATTTAACTGAAATTCAGAATGTATGTTTGTTTGATCATAAGAAAATAATTTGTGTATAAATGGACACGGTAGGTGGCGCTGGGGTGGACTCATTTCGAAAATTCGATGGCGTGAAAAATATATAAATACTTTTAATTTTATTTTATAACGAGGGGACTAGCGAAGCACACCGGGTTCAGATAGTTTCAAATAAACGCAGAATATTTTCTAAAAAAATTAGCTCAGAAGTGACATATACTGAAAGAAACATTCGATAAAATCGTTTTCAAAGTGAAATTTATTAAATTTTGAAAAATTTTAAAATGAACACAAATATCGTTACACAACTAAAAGTTATATAAAACCGTTCTGACGCATTAAAACACATTCTTTCAGTGTTGTTTTAAGCATTGCTTTACGATGAACGGTAAAAATATTATAGTTGAAATTATATTTTTTCTCATTACAAGCAAAAGTTTTATAGATCGTAATATATCTAATTGATTTTGGTTGCCTTAGTTTTGGTTTTGTATATATTGAAATATTATTTTACTTTTTGGTTTCGCTAAATTTTTGGTAATTTGACATTATTATATTCATTTTGTAAGTGTTCATTAAAATATTGATATAGTATATACTCGATACACAATAGTCGATATACGAGTACAAAAAGTAAATAAACAAAAGCAAAATGTGTAGGTGCCGGGACATAGCCCCAAGAGACATAGTCCCAAATTTCAAATTTGGGATTATGACCGCTTTAAAAGTGGACATAGTTCCAAAAATTGGATTTGGAATTATGACCTCTTATTAAGCGGTCATAGTCCCAAATGGGGATTCTGACCCCTTGGGAATATGTCCGCTTTTAGCAGGTCATGATCCCAAGTGGTTTCAACAAATACTAATATGTGTCTTTAAGCAATAACAGCTAAGTCTGACTTCAAAGTTTCGAGAAAACTTGCTTCAAAGTTTTCAATCGCCATATAAGTTATATGGAAGGGTATTTTATTTTTGTGTCATAACTTTGGCTAAGGTCATGCTAGAAGCTCCAAATGACCTTAGCCACACAAAATGTGTGTTTATAGTTCTATATGCGTGGAACACAGCTGCATCATTAACTCAGATCTGTTTTAAGTCGACTTAAGCTATTTTTACTGTACACAGCGAAGGCAGTGTTGGACTAACTGAGTGTTGTAATCCCTAAGCCTATTAAAAAGAGAATTTTCGTTGTCTACTGTACTTCTGGATATAATTCCTTTCTTAAGGGGACAGTACACACCTGGACTTTTCAAAAATGGCATTTTTAAAATGCAATTTTTTTTTAAGAATGGAACAAGATACCTTATTTAATATTTGCATATTTATTTTGATGTAAAAATAGTATACAAAAACGAGGTTTTAATCAGCATCAAGGCCAATATAGATTAACTAAAACAATTTTTTGGCAAAAATTGACAAAATGGCGGCATTTTTTCGACCAAAAAATCCCTTGAAAATCAAAAATACTAATCAATCTGTAGACTTATATGTGTACAATAACATATTAAAATTTCAGAATGATCAGTGTAGTAGTTTTTTGTAGAAACAAAAAATGTGGTTTCTAGAAAAAGCTCTTTAAATTTTTGAACACCGATTATACGGCCTTGACGCTCTGCGTTTAAAACCTTCACTTTTTAACATAGAAATTAATTTCGAATTTTATATCATCAAAATAGATTCTTTGAGGCCTTTGGAACAAAAATCAATCATAAAAAAATTTGATTTTTTTGAAATTCAGGTGTGTACTGTCCCCTTAATAGGCGGCTTTCGGCCGCTGCTTAGTGATTATAACCCTCAACAAGTCCAACACTCAGTAAGTCCAATGGACGATTTTTAATTTTTTTTTTTGGCGATTTTTCATAGCGCCGGCGCTTTCTTTTTTGATCATTTAGGTAAATTAGTAAATAGTTATTTGAAAAATTCAAGTTGTTATCAACATTCCGTACAAGGGCAAATAAATTTGTTTATGACGAAATAATTTGCCTTTGTACGGAAAGTTGTTAATTCAGGCATATTTACCTTAATAAAATACTTAAGTAAGTATTCAATTAAGCATACAAAATTAAACATAAATTAATCCGAATTTGGGGTTATGTCCTCTTTTGAAGCGGTCATAATCCCAAATTCATTTTGAGAATATGTCCTCTTTTGAAATTTGAAATTTGTGATTATGTCCCGGCACCAAAGTGTATCGTCGACATCTTGCTTGTCTCTTTAGCTTCGTTTAAATTAGTTCTTAATAGAATCGTATTATTCTTTGACTAAAATGACAATATTATTAATTGTACGAAACAGTATGCACAAACTGTAACTTAAGCTTCACTAAACATGGGAACTTGGCCAAACCCTAAATATTCGGAGTAAATGCAAATGGAGACGACTTTTCCAGCACATTGTTATCGCATTTTGTCACGATTTTAGCAAGCATAACAATAAAAAGCGGTTTTTTTAAGTATAGACAAATTGTATGCACAACAAAACAAAAACTTGGAAAAGTGTGATAATAATTTGGAAAAAAATCATTTTCATTGAATAAAATATATTTAAATCTCAAGTCTTACGTAAACGACTCAATATCACAAGAATCCGAATTGTATTTTTTTTTTATTTCTTTTGATTTGGTTTTCTTTTTTATACTATATACCATTTAAATTTATACTTCTTATTAATAAGGACTAAACTTTATAGACTGTTATTGTTTTATTATTGTTACTTCAATATCGGTGAATTTTGTTATTTATTGTTCTTTTTATGCTGTTCTGTGGGCTCTGTGATTGTTAAACATTAGTTGTACGTTGCGAAATGAAGCTTCTTGTGGAATGTTTGAACATGGCGAGGATAAAAACGGTGAATGACATTTCAGTGTTCATATATTTGTGTGAATTTGATATAATTTTATGTATAGGCTTTAGTATATAACTTTAGTTCATTGCTAAGACTTTGGCTTCAATTGCTGGATTTTAAAATACATTTTCAATTAAATTTTAGATCGCTTAAAACTTAAAATCTCTTTGTTCTTAAGTTTATAAAATAACAAAAAAAAATCAGAAATTCAAAAAATTTTGCAATGTTACAATATGTTATGATATAAACACGCATAATAAATTAACTATTACATACATATTTGTATAAATTCTTATAAGAAATCGCAATAACAATTAAATAATTGTGCAAGTTTGCAAATAAATTTAATAAATGTGAAAAAATTGCTTTGCATACCGAGCGCTAACCTTCTCGTTTGCTTTCTCCTCTTTTCACCTCATCGGCAACAGGCTGTCGATGTTAAACATTCACCTGCACACCTAATACACCTGATTTCGTTCACACTTTTTTACAAATTCGTTATTCACGGAAAATTTTATCCGTTTCGTATTTTTAAATATTTACCTAGTTTCTGGGTTTTTTTATTTCTTAAATTTTGTATAAAACTGATTTTTGTTTTTTTATCAAAACACTCGCTATGCAGCTCAATTTTAGAAAATTCTTTTGTTTATCATTTTCTTTTTTAATTCGTTCTAACACCGAACACGTCAATTTATAGCTTACGAATCCTAGGCTTCTGTTTCGGCGCCTTTCAGTCTCAAGCGCGCAAAATCCTCAAAAATTATATCATCGTCCTGGTTGTCATCTTCATCAAGTTGTATCAAATTCGTAGAAGATACATCAGCGTGCACTGGCTCTTTACCCGAGTCTAGCATGAGTAATTGTGAATCGCGTATACTTTGACGCGGTGATCTTTCGCCACCTAACAATTGATTCATATCGTCCTCCTCCGGTTTTGGATGCATCAAAGTGAATGGCAGTTCGGCTACCAAATCATTGCCCATAAGTGGACCGCTGATCATTAATTTAACCTTAACTTTATAGTGCACGATGATGCCTAAGCTCTCGCGTTGGGCTGGATTTGATATGAGCGTGCTGGACGCTAGGTTGGTGTCTTCATGCTTTAGCTGACCGTCTAGTGCAAGGCCCCATTTATCTTTGTTGTTGGCCAGCAATGGTGTCAGTTCGAAGACTTTGGACAAAGTGAAGCCAGGTTGTACTTGTACGCCATCCTCTGACTCTGTTTCGGCCACCACGGATTTGTACTGGGCTGTCGAAAAGAGGCAAATGTCAGCGAATTGACGCACGCAAACCTTCATCTTTTTGACTGTGCGATTGGAATTGTTGGCAATGTGTACATTCACCGATATCTTCTCGCCATGATGATAGAGCTCCTTGTCCAAACTAGCTTCAAGATGAATTTTGTTCGGTTTCATCATGAATTCTTTGCTCACTTCAATGGATGGTTGTTCGCCCACTTTGGACGGTGCATACATAACTTTCCGTATGGTAAGGCGCACCGAATTGCGCTTGTGCGGCTTGTCTTCGATGTGTTCACCTGAAAGAAAATGATTGCTTTACATATGCATTTTTCTCGAATAAAATAAATGTTAAAATGTTGACTTTCAAGAAAAATAAAATCAAATTGGGTTATGTTTATTAAAGCGCCTCAAGCTCCGTAGAAAAGAAAAAAGTTGTTCGGCACAAATGCTAAAAATAATCCTTGGTTTATGTTATGATGATACCCTAAATATTTCGACTCTAGCTATAGTCGTCCGTGAGCTGGAATGGTTTGCAATAACCTCTAAGAATCGAGTTTTTTGTAAAAATATTAGCTGGTGTAATAATTGTAAAAAAAAATAACTCGTCAGAAACTATAAGCCGGAAAACGCTCTTCCAATCTGCATCAAAAAATTGTAAATGTTTGCAATCAGATTAAAGATAACGCTGTTTTTCATGCATATTTTTTATTTTATTTCCATGCAAAAAAAAATTCAAAACTCAAATAATTTCTTTCTAATTAATATATTATTTATTTTCTAATTAATATATTAGTTTTAATATATATCAATTTAGCAATTCTGACTAGGAATCAATGCGAACACTCAAAACTTTTCCAACGATATCTTGAAAGAGAGGATCGCAATAGAAATAATTAAGTTTTTTTAATTTTAGTGATAAATTTTTAAAAAAATACATGAAAAACAGCATTATCTTTAATCCGAATATAAAATTTTTAATTTTTTGATGCAGATTGGAAGAGCTTTTTCCGAGCTGTAATTTTTACTTTATCCTAGGGTCCCAGGATATCTCATTAGGTTTGTGAGATTTTTCTGTTGATTGACGAAATTCAAACAACAATGCTTTATCTACTACAGATCAAATGATCCAGATCAATGATCTCGGAATTAATAAAATAACGAATATTATATGAACTCCCCAGCATTATTACAAAGACTTCTGTGGATTAGTCGATTTTTCGATTTTGATGCGTCCGGCCTTGCCTTCCGAGCATCATACCGTGATGCAGGCTAATCGCAATCTCCTCTGGTCGCCTAAGGACGTAAGGAATCTGTAGAGTAGTAATAGTTATGTTAATCCCTAAAGCAAAGAAATAGATACAGTCAACACAAAACGTGTACACCTTAGAGGTATTTTATTAATCCTGGTAAAAACACAAGATCAAGTATAAGAAATTCTCCAAATGATACAAACTTTTGAATAAAGAAGAAGTGCCCGTTTCTCAAGGGTAAATATGTGCAAGTAGCATTAAATAGGTTGGTTTAAGGCATAGAGCTATACAGACCTATATTACATAGAGCAACATTTAATCTTTAATCTAGCAATTCTACTGTAAACATTAACCAATCGTAATATTGAATTTATAAAAAGTAAGTAAGCACATTGAACATTCTCATTAATTCACAAATTGGAACAAGGAAAATTCACATTTTGTGTGCAGTGTAAATAAAAATGTATACTTAATATATTTAATTTAATTCGAGGTCTTGAATTATTATTACTAATATCAAAAGAACATTTTTTATTTGCATCGTAATTTTGCAAAAACCTCCTTCCAAAAACCCATTATGTAAGGAAATTTTGGTGAGTTGTGAGACACGTTTATACTGCCGTCATAAGGAAAAGTGCAGCATTTAGCATGAAAATCAAAATCAAGTTAATTTTTTACGGAGAAAATGACTTGCGTGTGATTCATGCATGTGAATAATACATTCGAAACAATATGATCCGATTTACTCTATTTACTCCATTCGTTCATAACAGAACGAATACAGTAGAATAGTATCTTATAAAAAGTATTTAATCGACTACTTTCATTTGATCTTTCTATTTGTTTGTAGACCCTCGAGTTTTTAAAAAACTCCATTTACTTGTTTTGCTCAAAGATCGGATAAAACAAGTAACATTCGAAATACAATGACTTCAGGAATTATTTGATGAAAAAATTAATTTAAAAGATTATTTTACTTTTTATTTTTCATAACACTCAATATCAATTATCAATTGAACGAGTGCAAGATATAAATTGCGTGTTTCAGGCGTAAATTTTAGAAAAATAAAATGGATGTGAATGATTTAAGCTTTCTGAAATATTTTCTAATATTATTCTAATAAACTTATTTAATAAACTTTTTTATGGTTTTCACAAGCTCACGTATTGTCGTATGTCGTCTTGCGTTTTCAAAAAAAAATAAAATACAACAACAGTGAACACACCCCAAGGATATATTTTGTTATATGTCATATTTATATAGCTGACTGAAGAAACAGACAGGAGACTGAAACAAATAAATTTTTAAAAACATATATACTGAAAGTACATAGAGAAATTCACTTGACAAGTTGACGAGAAAACATGTAGACGTGGTTTTAAGCATGATACAAAGAGCTAGAGGTAAAGTATTCGCGGCGCAACAAACAAAATTTACTGCGCACCTCGTCATTGGTGCTCATCAAATGTGACACTTGATGAATACATGCAAAAGAAAATGTAGAAAAGTGACGAAGATAGCAAAATGAAAACGAACAAACAGTCAAAATTCTGTCAAGCACATCAAGCAACGTAGCCGCTTTTTGTGAAAATATGCAATTTTTTTCTTCACAAACAGTACTAAAATATATATTTACTTTATTTTGGACATGTGCTTTATATAACAATATTTATTTCATTTCAGTAAAACAAGTTTTCATAAGAAAATGTAGGCATTTTAAAATCTTTTTACCCTATGAATAAATTGTGACTACGTTTCAACCAAGGAGCACCTTGCACGTCACAGCAAAGATGGCGGACATGCGCAATACTTTATCTGTAGTTCTTTGTATCATGGTTTTAAGTGCTAATTGTTTTTAATTTATTCCGTTTTTTTGAAAATTTAAAATTGTGAACAATGTTTAATGTTTTCCATGTTAAATGTAACTCGTTTATTTGAAAAAAATTTTTTAAAAATTGTTAACTTTTAAATGTAGTTAGTGCATAAAATTGTTTGTCATTATTGTTAAAAAATTTGTTACAATTCCTGATGATGCTAGCCGACGGTGAGCCAAATATTGAAAACAAAATTTTAAAAATTTAAACGTTAATTTTTAACAAAGAGATTGGACCTTGAGCCCATAAAATAACATTTATTTTTCTAAAACTATTTATTATTAAATTTTGTCTTACAAAATGAAAACAAATGCTGTTATACTGGTGATGTTACTTATGAAATGTCGTTTTTCAGTAAAACTAGGCCACCTGAAATTAGCCATTTCTGTGGCATGTTGTCTTAGAGCCAGCTTGCACGACGCAAGTGGCATGCCTAATGTTTCCATGTCAGGCAGCAGCGTTATCGTTGTACTTTCTCTAGCGAGCTCATCCGCTCTACAATTTCCTGGAATGTCTCTAAGCCTTTTTACTCAGACCAGGTGAATGTCGAATTTATCGACCATCTCATTAAGAGACAATCGACATTTAAGGGCTGTTGGTGATGTTAGGAACACACCTCCAAGGGATTTTATTGCTGCTTGGCTGTACGTAAGAATGTAGATATCTTTAGTTAATATCTCACTATACCGCAACCATTCATTTCACAGCTCTTCATTTCACAGCTCTATATATTGCCATTATTTCAGCCTGGAAGACGCTGCAGCCTAAATGAGGTTCTAATGCCCAGATCCGTAGAAAAGGTGCCTCTGCCGACTTTGCTGTCAAGTTTTGAGCCGTCAGTAAAAATATGCGCGTCAACTTGGTTTAGCGGCAGTAACCCGTCCCATTCTACTCTGGTAGGGATAATTGTGTAAAAGCCATTCTCGAATAGCTTTGGAATATGCCAACATTTTTGAAGGAGTAAGAAATTTATCTTTTTGTAATTTTTCGCACAATGCTTTGATTTAACCGATATACAAAAAAGGATAACTTAATTCCTTTCCAACAAGATCAACTTTACGTAAATGCAATGAAAATTGTGTCTTTTACAGCGGTTTTAAAAAATTGTGTGTTTAAAAATAGCAACAAATTCTATGTTTGGAGGTCAATAAGATTTAATTTAAAAGACAATTTTCAATATTTTTTATGCCAAATGTTCTTTATGCCAAATGTTCTTTATGCCAAATGTATCTTTTAAGCAGTTTTGAGTATGTGTTTTCTTAACAATAAAAAGTTACATGTTATTTTTAACAACAAGGACCTTCAGGAGAATCAAAAACACTCCGGTAAATTTTCTCCGATTTGAAAAAAAACTATGCAGAAATTGCAGCCCGAACCGCTGATCATTTTTTTCCATACAAAAGCAATCCGGTCTAATAAACAGAGATAAAAAAGAGGTATATACAGGCAGATACTACGTTTTCCCTTTGTATTTGTAGTTAATGCTTTTTTAAATGTATTTACTTTTTTAATTTTGTGCCCAAAAAAAAACTTTTAAATATTGATTTTTTTATACTTAACATATTGATTTTTTATTAAATAGTGCAAGATATGATGATTTTACAAATATATCATTAAAATATCATAAATATATAAACAAAAAACTTTTTGTTTATATCATTAATATTGATATTCACTATCCTTGATATTGATATTCACTATCCTTGATATTCACTAAACTTGATTTCACTATCCTGAAGAACCAAATATTTATAACCATCCAAACAAACCCTAATCAGTGAATTTTTGATAAATTACAGTAAGTCGTTTATCTCAGAATATTGAAATATGTAGATACCACACTCTTCCTTATGACGGCAGTATAGCATATGATCTATATCAAAGAGGTGACGATTAAAAAATACGTTGCGTTGGTCAAGCATACACTAATGAAATTTGTCTCGCTACATTTTTGCACTCAATTATAAAGTTTTTTAAACCTTCAACCGCTTCGAACCACAATTGTTCAATTATCTTTCACTGTATCGCAACTTTTTCTATGTGCTATAGCAAAATTTAAATATTTCGGCAAATCCTACTTTAAACGTTTGCAAACTATCTTTAAGGGAAGTCGTCACAAAGAAAACAGATGCTCACTTAACCCCTTTGCGTTTTGAATTTTGCCCTCTAAAAAGGAAAAAACCCTCTTTTGCCCGGGTGTAGTGTGCTCTCAGTATACACACTGCCGACCCTAAGTTTCGTTGTCATAAACAGCAACATATTGAGTGACTAATAAGTTAGCACTGCATTATCGGCCTGTGCTGCACTCAATGCATGCGAATAATTTCATTACTCACTCAATATTGTTGACCGTGCCAAATTATCATTCGTCAAACCAAAAATATGTAATTTGAATCCTTTCGATGATTCAAATTCAATATGCAAGAACGAAACGCAACATAGGTTATAAGTATATTAACTAACTAGAGTAGTATGACCATAGATTAAGACTACTAAGTAAGTTTTGTAAAAATGTTATAAAAGAGCCGAGATGGCCAACAATAAATCAGACTTTAATTAACTACACAAGCTGGCAGATCTCTGTAAATCTATAAAAAATCTCTATAAAAAAATAAAACAATCCTAAAACAATCCTTAAATAAATCATAACACGGGGAACTGGGGGGCGAACATTTACATGTGAACGTGTCTGACTGTCTCAAATTGGCGAGGCCAGCATGAGCCATGTGAAAATCGTCACAAGACGACTCAAACCTCCACATGATGTTACCTGGCCAACGTCAAAACTGGCAAACGTCAGTTTTGCGGCTAATCTGAGCGGTTCAAATCCTAGGCTAACAGGTTGTGCGTCGGAAACAAACAAAGAATATAAGAAAATTGATCACCAAATCTGATGACGACTACCGCAAACAAAAAACTGATAATGATTTACGGAAATGCACCTGGAATGTCCGAACTCTTAATTTGGAAGGTGCCTCTATCCAACTGACTGATGTCTTGGAAAGATACAAAGCTGATATCGAAGCTATCCAAGAAATGCAATGGAAGGGACAGGGTTGTATTCGGTAGGCACCCGATATCTACTACAGCGGCCATGCGGAGAAACACGAGTTTGGATGCGGATTTGTATTTGGCAAGAGACTACAGCATCACGTCCTGCGATACACACCTGTGAACGAACGGCTTGCCATAAGCTCCGTCAAGGCTAAATTCTTTAACATAAGCCTAATGTGTGCGAAAGCTCCGACAGAAGACAAGGACGATGAGACCAAAAAAACTTTCTACGAGCGTCTTGAAAATGCTTACGAACGCTGCTCCGTCACGACGTTAAAATCGTGCTTGGTTACTTCAACGCTAATGTGGCCAAGGAAAATATATTTGGTCCAACAGAGACGGAAAGTTCAGCCATCACTGCAACACCTCCAATAACGGAATGAGGCTGATAAACTTCGCCGCAGCACGAAACATGGTCGTAAGTAGCACTAGATTTAAGCATCTCAATATTCAAAAGGCCAAATGGATGTCCCCTGATCAAAAAACTAAAAACCAAATTTATCACATTTTGATCGACGGAAGTCACTCTTCAAGTGTAATAGATGAACGAACGAGCCGTGGTAAAAACATTTACTCGACTTACTATCTTGACGCAGCCAAGATCCGTACACGTCTGTGTGCAGCTAAGAATACACGCAACCCTACACAGAGAAAGCTAGACGTCGACAAGCTGCAATCAAAACAGAAAGCCGAAGTTTTGCCCACTCGACTCTCACTCCGGCTTCAAAGCACATTTCCCACTCCATGCGTGCGGCTGCTAAAGAGGTGATTGGCTACCACCGCCTTCGTCAAAACCAGTGGCACGAATAGGAGTGTCGCGACGCCACTGCAGAGAAAGACTCCGCCTATTAAGCCACCCTGCATTCGGTTGTAACGCGTGTTGCTAAGGAGCTTTACAAAGAGAAGATTAGGGAAGAGAGACGTATTTTCAGGCGGAAAAAAAAGAGGCAGAAAAGAGCAAGCATGGAAGATTGAGATGTATGGCGACAGGAATGAGGCCTAAAAATTTTTCGAAAAGATAAGACGCCTTTCCGATGGTTTTAAAACCGGGGCCTCTTCTTGCAAGAATGTAAACGGGAATCTAGTGACAGATATCCAGAGTACACTGACGTTATGGAGGGAGGTCGAGGTTTCGCTGCCCGACTATGATGAAAATCTGACAGCTATAGCTCGGCTTAAAAATAACAAAGCCGCGGGAGCTGATGGCTTACCTGCTGAGCTGAAGAATGGAGGCGAAGCTCTATTTAAATGCATTCACAAGCTTCTATGCAGAATATGGTCGTAAGAAAGCATTCCGAACGATTGGAATCTCAGTATGCTCTACCCAATCCACAAGAAAGGCGATCCCACTATCTGTGCCAATTACCGTGGGATAAGCCTTCTTAATATCGCATATAAGGTCCTGTCAAGCGTTTTATGTGAAAGATTGAAGCCCATTGTAAACGAACTGATCGGACCTTATCAGTGTGACTTCAGACCTGGAAAGTCCACCATCGACCAGATTTTTACGCTACGACAAATCTTGGAGAAGACTCAAGACAAACAATTTGGCACCCACCATCTTTTCGTCGACTACAAAGCCGCCTTCAACAGCCAAATAAGGGATCACCTATACTCCACCATGTCTGAATTTGGTATTCCTGCAAAAACTAATACGACTTTGCAGGGTGACACTGAGCAATACCAGCAGCGCAGTTAAAATCGGTAAGGACCTTTCCCCACCATTTGTTACCAAACGAGGTTTCAGACAAGGTGATTCCTCATCGTGCGACTTTTTCAACCTAATGATGGAGAAGATCATCCAAGCTGCTGATCTGAGAAGTAGTGGCACAATATTCTACAAGAGTGTTATGCTGTTTGCGTATGCTGATAACATCGATATCATTGGCCATAATACGCGCGAAGTCAGTGCAGCATTCTCCAGATTAGAAAGAGAGTAAAATCGAATGGGTCTGGTAGTGAATGCAGACAAGAGGAAATTCTTAATGTCAACAAACCAACAGTCCCAGCATCTTGCAACCCACGTTCCAGTTGACAATACCTCCTTCGAAGTTGTAAAGGACTTCGTCAATCTGGAATCCAGCAGTAACTCAGCCAACGACATCAGCATTGAGATTAAACGAAGAATAAATCTCGACGAACGAAAATCGTGCTCTTTAAATCGCTCATCATGCGTCTTACTTTAATGGCGAGTACCGAATACGGTGGAACGATGAGCTGTACGAGCTATACGCCGACATTAACATAGTCAACCGCATAAAGTCTAGCGGCTACGCTTATTAGGTCATGTTCACCGCATAAAAGACGATGTTCCAGTAAAGAAAATCTTCGATTCGGTACCCAGCGGCGGTCAACGCAGAAGAACACGACCGCATCATCGTTGGGAAGACCAAGTAGAGGGCCAATGGCGCACATTCTTAGATGAGGCCTAAACCGACATACGGTTGTAGTGCCAACTAAGTAAAAAAAAAACAACCGTTTATAGGGACATTTTCAAGCAGGACATTTTTCGCCAAATTTTTTAAAAATTAATGGGCACACAAATAATTAAGTGTTCTACTATAAAGGCAATCTATTTCCAAAATTTATTTAATATTAAATGTTGGAAGATGTAAAGGAAGTTAAAAAACTAGATGACAGTTAATTCATTCATGCACTCGAAAATAAGAGTTGATAAGAAAAAAATATTTTTAAATTATTATTGAGGAAATATATTAAAATATATTTTAGTTTTTATACCCTTTCGTTTGCAAAAATATCCATTGTCTTAAGGCCTGATTACCCAAGCGAAACGTGAAGTGGCGGAGCGGTAAGTAGCGTAGTGCAACGTTGCCTCAATTTTAATAAAGAAAATAATTATTCTGATTGGAAACCGGTGTCGCATTATAACCTCACTTCTGAGCTGCATTTCATAAAGCTGGTGCAAATTAAACAGTGTGCTTCCGTCAGTTTTGCCTACATCTAGGGCTAATGTTTGGTTGCAAATTGCTGCTGCTATGTTATTCTTCAACATATCTATATATATAAAAAAATGTTGTCAAATCTGTTTGTGACGAGTGTTTGAGAGTTCGGCTGAGTAAAAAAAAAATCTGCCGATACCATTTTGTAGGGTACGTTCTCTTGATGGTTTTAAAAAAAAAATTGTTTGAAAATGTTTTGATTTGGTCGAGTTATATGTGTTTGAGTGAAGGGTTTTGGACCTATTGGAAATTTTTTTTTTTTGCAAATTTGATTTTAATTGATATGAAAAGTAAATGTAAGAATTTTATGCAGTTCAAATTGTGTACATACGCGCTATTTTTGTTGGAAATAGCAATCAAAATAGCACGCAACCAATAACAAAGGGAAAAAATGGTCATACGACAAATGAACGAAAGTTAATTGAATCTATATATATAAAAAAATGTTGTCAAATCTGTTTGTGACGAGTGTTTGAGAGTTCGGCTGAGTAAAAAAAAAATCTGCCGATACCATTTTGTAGGGTACGTTCTCTTGATGGTTTTAAAAAAAAAATTGTTTGAAAATGTTTTGATTTGGTCGAGTTATATGTGTTTGAGTGAAGGGTTTTGGACCTATTGGAAATTTTTTTTTTTTGCAAATTTGATTTTAATTGATATGAAAAGTAAATGTATGAATTTTATGCAGTTCAAATTGTGTACATACGCGCTATTTTTGTTGGAAATAGCAATCAAAATAGCACGCAACCAATAACAAAGGGAAAAAATGGTCATACGACAAATGAACGAAAGTTAATTGAATCTATATATATAAAAAAATGTTGTCAAATCTGTTTGTGACGAGTGTTTGAGAGTTCGGCTGAGTAAAAAAAAAATCTGCCGATACCATTTTGTAGGGTACGTTCTCTTGATGGTTTTAAAAAAAAAATTGTTTGAAAATGTTTTGATTTGGTCGAGTTATATGTGTTTGAGTGAAGGGTTTTGGACCTATTGGAAATTTTTTTTTTTTGCAAATTTGATTTTAATTGATATGAAAAGTAAATGTATGAATTTTATGCAGTTCAAATTGTGTACATACGCGCTATTTTTGTTGGAAATAGCAATCAAAATAGCACGCAACCAATAACAAAGGGAAAAAATGGTCATACGACAAATGAACGAAAGTTAATTGAATTCTATATAAATAAAAATCAAATGTCGTTCGTTGGTAATTGCATCAGTTGAGAACGGCTGAACCGATTTGGATAATTTTTTTTTTAAAATGTTCGTAATAGTCCAACTTAGGTTTTTACGGAAAGAAAAATTGACCACGCTCACTTTGCGCCCACTTTTTTTGATTTATCTAAAATCGGAAAACGGCTGGACCGATTTGGATAATTTTTTTTTTAATGTTCATAGTAATCCAATTTAAGTTTTGTCGGAAAGAAAAATTGACCACGCCCACTTTTGCGCCCACTTTTTTCAATTTATCTAAAATCGGAAAACGGCTGGACCGATTTGGATAATTTTTTTTCAAATGTTCGTAGTAATCCAATTTAAGTGTTTACTGAAAGAAAAATTGACCACGCCCACTTTTGCGCCCACTGTTTTGATATCTATATATATAAAATTAAGTGGCAAAACTTCCTGTTCGCATACTCCTCCTAGACGGCTTGCCCGATTTCAATGAAATTTTCAGGGGTGATTGGGGTCTGTGTGGAGGGTGCACATAAGAAATTGCATGTGTGTATCTTTGCAGGTTTTGTACCACACCCCCTTTTGTCGCCCACAAATCAATAAAAATGCTGTATTTAAGACGGTTTTGGTCGTATGAAATTAAAATTTGGTAAATAAGTTCGTATGATAACTATAATTAACTTTGAAAAAATGGGCGTGGCCACAATTCATCTACGCCTACTTTAAAGAAAATATCAAAATACTTCGAAACCATTGGTCCGATTGAGCTCAAATTTTGTAAGTACGCTTTGCTTTGAGTACGAGATGGTTTAAGGGGCAATGCCACACCCCCTTTTACCTCCCACATATAAATAAAAAATTGTTGTTATCGAATAGCTTTAGTTAGAGTTATGGGTCGCACAGCTTAGAAATTCGGTATTCGACCACAATTTAGACGTACCGTTTCTGTGATGAAATTTTATGGGAGTGGACAAGGGGGAGGGGCACCTCCGATACAACCCAAATTTGTGATATCGAATAGCTTTGAAGTTATAGGAATTCATCTTTGGAATTCAGTTTTTGACCTCAATTTACACATGCAGTTTCAATGGTTTTATTTTATGGGCGTTGGACAGGGAGGCGTGACATCTCCCTTACAACCCAAATTTGCGATATCGTATTGCTTTGAAGTTATAGGTTGACAGCGTAAGAATTCGGTATTCGACCTAAATTTATACATGCATTTTCAATACTTACATTTTGTCGTCGTAGGGCAAAGGGGAGTGGCACTTCCCATACAACCCAACTTTGTGCTATCAAATAGTTTTAGAGTTATAAGTCGTACAACGCCGAAATTCAGTATTCGACCTCAATATACACATGCAGTTTCATTGATTCAATCTATGTTCATTGGTAAGAGGGGCGTGGCACCTCCCATTTAACTTAAATTTGCGATATTGAATATCAGCTTTAGAATTCAGTATTCGGCCCCAATTTATACATGCAGTTTCATTAATTACATTTTATGGGCGTACGACAAGGGGGCGTGAAACCTCCTATTTAACCCAAATTAGAGATATCAAATAGCATTGGGGTTATAGGTCTCACAGCTTTGGAATTCAGTATTGGACCTCAATGTACACATGCAGTTTCATTGATTACATTTTATGAGCGTTGATCAAGGGGGAGTGGCACCTCCCATACAACGAAAATTTGTGATATCGAATAGCTTTGTAGTTCAAGGTCGCACAGCGTCGGAAATCAGTATTCGACCAAAATTTACGCTTGCAGATTTACTGATAAAATTTTTTAGAGTTTGTCGGGGGGGCGTGACACCTCCAATTTAACCCAAATTTGCGATATCGAATAGATTTGGAGTTATAGGTAACTCAGTCTCAAAATTCAGTATTCGACCTCAATGTACTCATGCAGTTTCATTGCTAAAATTTTATGGACGTAGGGAAAAGGAGAGTGGCACCTCCCATACAATCAAAATTTGTGCTATCGAATAGTTTTGGAGTTATATGTCGCACAGTTTTGGAATTCGGTATTCGACCGCCATGTAGACATCCAGTTTAATTGATTACATTCTATTAGCGGTGATGAAGAGAGAGTGGCACTTCCTATACAACCCAAATTTGTTATATCGAATTGCTTTGTGGATATAGGTCGCACAGTCTCAGAATTCAGTATTTGACCTCAATTTAGACATGCTGTTTAACTGATAACATTTTATGGGCGTTTGAATAGGGAGAGTGGCAGCAACGCGCCGGGTTTCAGCTAGTAAAGTATAAGTTATAATATTTAACCTAAAACAATAGGATGTTGGAAACGTGTTGCAGGGAAACATTACCTCACTGTGAGCCTGAGTTTCATTACACCAGCGCTAATTAGATTGGGTGCTGCTATTGTTGGCTATTATAGCTGCTGCTACGGTGCGTTTAGTGAGTTCTGCTGCATCACTTTCTCTGGAGTGTGTTTATTTAATATAATAGTCTAAGAGCGAGTGGCCAGCAGACTTACCTCATTTCAACAAATCTTATATTTTCTTTACTCTCTTATGCCAGCCGAACATGAAATGGGGTCTCTTTACTCTGACCGGCGGTTCCTATAGAGCCACTTGGGTACGTAAGGTGTAAAAATTTTACCCAATTTCACGTTAGAGTAACAAGGCTGTCATTTAAATATTTTAAAATATAAAATCATTGTTATCGAAAAATAAAAATGACACGACTATCGCGGTTCCAAGGTCATGACAGACACCTTTAAAAGCATTAAAAAATTAACTATTTACGTTATTTTAACAAAGCTCAAATCTATATCTATACTATTATATAAAAGGCTTCTCACGTATCTGCGACGACTCTAAACTTAAAAACTACTGAACCGATTTAAGTAATTCTTTCACTAATATAAAGCTACATGTTGAACTTAAAATCATGCATCCTTTATTTTTTTTAAAACAACTCTTAAAAGTTTTCAAAATTTAAATTTATAAAATAGCCAAAAAACCAAACATAAAAATCATTGCTTCATTAAATTGTTAGACAGACAAGCAGCATAAAGCTTTATGTCTCTTTTCCTCTGCTTTAGTGTTTCTCATTGCTTCCATTGCTGTGTCGGATAGCTTTGCGCTTTAATACTCTCCCATATTGAGTATGGATTAATGAGCGCTTTAAAGAGCATACCCAGTGGCAAATGGACACATGACGTAACCAAGTATTTCTTAAATACAATGTAGCTGCTACGCCTCCAACATCTGTACACAATTCTGAATTCCATTTTTTCGGGCATGGCCGCTTAACCACTGATGACATCTACCTTACACAGTAAACTGCTTTTTGCAGAAATCTTATAAGACTTTAGGTGATTTTTTTTTTTGTGACCTGATTTATATTGCAAAATTAAATTAATGTGTAGTGGACGGACTGTCGAAAGCAAACATACCGACAAACTGTTAATGTGGAATATAGATAAATAGACGGACATGTAAAAATACAGACGAATAGTTAAAAAACAAATATTTTTAAGCTAGAACAAAAACTGACATATGAATTTACAGTGAGGTGGAGAGAAAATTATTTGGTTTTCGCAAATTTTATTTTGCTCGACCGCGGTAAAATTGAGAATGAATGTTAAACTTATTATAAAGTGTGTGTGCATTAGTTAATAGCAAGGCTCTTTTTCCGCCTTAGCGTGAGCTGTCACTGTAGTTTTCTTTGTTCTATGCATTCATTTTCTTGATTTCTTTTCATCCATTCTGACAGTTCGACCGAGCTCTCTCTCAAGTGCCACAACCTTATAAATAAGCCTTGGTTAATAGATATTGCTAAGAAAGTACTGCTAGATGTGGTGTCAGGAAAAATTCATTAGTAAAATCTTTAAACTAAAATTATTGGAACAATGTATAACCCAAAAATGAAAATTTTGTTTTTTATATGAAACGAAAACAGCATCCCGAGGGAAAATATTATCGGGATATAGTATATCTATAATTATTGATAGTTATTTATATTAGTTCTTTGATTTCAATTTGATAATTTTGACAATTCTTTGATTTTTCAATGCCTATGATAATTTCTAGTGTCATAGCTTACTAAGTTTTTCGAAAAGTCTATTCCTTATTACAAAATTCACGTATTTTATTTGATGCTTACATTCAACTAGCAGCACTACACAACAGCAAACAAAAGTGTTCCTCTTTGTCGCGAGAGTTTCGCTCAATATAACACGGCAGCCATGTTGTGTAGTTGCTTTCAAGGAGATTCTTGCTGTCATACAGTGTTAATTAATTTTCTTTGCAAACGTTTTAAGGGGTGTTGCCAGAATTCAGTTATAAGCCTAAACTGTTTTGTAGCCTTGCTAGTACAGTCGACGTCCAGTGACACGAATGCTCTCTTATACGAAAATCCAATAATACGAATGCAATATTTTTTGCATAAAAGGCTCTATAATACGAATGATAGTTAAATTTGCTGCTCGATAATACGAATAACGTTTTTTTCAAATGAGCATGCTTGTTTTGTTTTGTTTTTTTTTATCCTTGTTTTGTTTTGTCTTTTCTTCTTAATTTTTTCTAATTTGTGTAATTTCGCGAATTGGAATCAAATTGTCATTGTTTTTGGATATCTGTAAAGTGCGGCTGTACATTTAGCGATTGTTGAAAAGTTTTAGATTTGTGTGAAAAAATGGACAGATTAAAAAAAAAAAAATTCTTTACAAGATAAAATAAGCGTTATCACAGATTGTGAAAAAGGAAAGTCTTTGCATGAGATATCTATGAAGTATGGGTTGTCGAAATCAACCATTTGTACAATAAAAAAACAAAAACGTGAACTCTTAAGCACTTCTACGAGCGGCGGAAAATGCCGCTTCACCATGAAAAAAGGCGAGTTTCAGAAAATGGAGGAAGCACTTCATCAATGGTTTTTGGTCCAACGCAAATCCTACAATCCTGTCAGTGCTGTGCAGTTGAAAACCAAAGCTATTGAGTTTCATAAGAAATATTATGAGGGAAAGTTTTTTGCCAGCGATGGATGGTTTTCCAAGTTCAAGAAGCGTTATGGAGTAAGATTACTAAAACAATCTGGGGAAAAATTGTCGTCGTCGAAAGATCTTGTGGCTCCATTCATAAATAAATTGACTGATGTTATGAACGAATTCAACCTTTCTCGTGAAGCAGTATTTAATGCGGATGAAACTGGCCTCTATTGGAAAATGTTGCCGGATAAGACCTATGTCCATTCAGGCGAAAGAAACGCACCTGGTCGCAAAATTTCAAAGGAAAGGATAACACTTCTTCTTTGTGCAAATGCTGAAGGAACAAAGAAGATGAAACCATTCGTCATCGAAAAAGCAGAAAAGCCGAGGTCGTTTAGAAATAAGGTCTTGCCTGTTGAGTATGCGAGCTCCAAGTCGGCTTGGATGAATGCAGCAATTTTCAAGAAGTGGTTTTTTTACATTTTTGTTCCAGAGGTTTGTCGAAAAATTAAGTGCATATGTTACCTTGATTCTATACCAAATGTGAATTGTTTTTAGGTAGAATGGTTTTTAGAAGACAAAAAACTTCCAAAGAGGGCGTTACTATTATTAGATAATGCTCCAAGTCATCCACCTGTCGAGGAGTTGGTTAAAAATACAGAAGATGGCAAAATTTGGGTATTGTATTTACCTCCCAATGTTACTCCGCTAATTCAACCCATGGACCAAAATGCAATTAGACTGCTGAAACTGCATTATCGGAGCAGTTTACTATCTAGGATAGGAACTTCCACCGAAATTTTGGAGATAAGTCTAAAACAGACCACTTTATTCGAAGCTGTGTCATTGGTTGCTCTGGCTTGGAAAAAAGGTGTCGAACGACTCATTGAAAAAATGCTAGGAAAAGATTTTTAATGAATATGGGTTCGATGAAGAGGATGATGTTCCTCTTTCCGTCCTTAGAAAAAGTGAGGAGGTTAATGCAATAAGAACCACCTTGAATTTGTTGGACAGCACTTTTCCAAATGTCGATTTTGATGTGAGCGATTTAATGGAATGGAATAATGATATTGCTATGGACGAGATTATTCCACTGAATGACAGTGAAAATGAAGAAATAATTTTACCCGATACCTCTCCAAAAGTTAAGCATTTGGATGCAATAAACTGTCTGAACACCTGCATTCAGTGGGCAGTCCAAAATAACATTGAATGCTCAAAAACGCTTTTATTAAGAGAGCTTCATGAAGAAGCAGTACAAATGGATTTCCAAGTTAAGAAGCGTCAATCTTTAATGACTGATTTCTTTAATAACTGAAATAATACGTATATTTACTAATTAAAACATATATGTATAAGTATTAAAATAATAATAACACTTATAAAACTTACTATTTCCTTACTATATTTTCCTCTCAATTGATTTGAATTCACTTTTTTTTTTGTTTTATTTAGTTAATTATGAAAATAAAATAAACTTAAATCAAAACGTTACCTTCTGTTCATTTACTTTTTAAAAAACACGGAAAAAAATTGCACTCCAGTAATACGAATTTTTCGATTTTACGAAAGGGCCTGACATTATATCATTCGTATTACTGGACGTCGACTGTATATGCTAAAAACATCTAGTATATGCTAAAAACGCTATAATTCAGACGGTTTTGGTCGTACAAGACTAAAATTGGGTAATTTTATTTGTATGGTTACTTTCGGCAGCTGTACCAAATATCGGTTTCCACGCCCCCTTTAACCGCCCAAAAATCAATGAAAATGCTATATTTCAAACGATTTTGCTCGTTTAAATTGGGCCAAATGACTCATTTGGAAACAGTTATTCAAAAGTACTTACATTGGTTTTTTTTTGCGAATGTATCTCGTTTGAAAACTGGTTCTTTGTTTTGTTTTTACTGCTTGATATCGATGATGATACGCGTGCATAAAATGATTTGTTGTTTGACGTTTTCCTTTGTTTTTAGTGTGTTCTGTGTTTTTTATGCATTCTCCATTGAATGCGTTCGAAATAGTTTTTAAGAACGTATCCAATCTTATTCATTTGTTTTAAATGAGTTGGATTGCAACTGAGAATTTGTATGGGAAATGAAATGACTTCGTTTCTCATTTAGCTGAATGGGCTGAAATGAGTCATTTGACCCAATGTTAACGCAGTATGAGACTAAAATTTGGTAATGTAGTTTGTAATATTTGAAAATTTTTTTTTAAGCTGTATTAAATTGTAAAATAATGAGTAATGAAACATTTGGTTGTAAAAATACTGCCACCTTTCAGTTAAAACACTAGCTTCTAGCGAAACAAAAAAACTCGTTTCATTTCTATGTTGCATTTCGACAAACTGTCGAACACCAATGAATATTGAAATAAATAAGAAGGAACTATAACAGATGACAACATTTTTCCAAAATGTGTTAAACCATATACGACTTTCAACTCACTGTTGATCACAACTTAATCACTCAAAGACTTTTAAGAAGAGGAAAATGTAGCGATTTCCAAAACAGACTGTCTAGTAAGCTAAGTGATTGAATCTACACATAGTTGTTGTTGTTGTTGTTGCCTTCTTAAAAACTAACTTGACCTAAAGCACCATTTTTTAAATTTTAAACAAACAAAAATATTTTTATATTTTGCATTTGAAGATAAAACAAAATGCTTTAATTTTAAGATTCAAATTTTTTACATAGTATTTAATATTTTTATCTCAGGTGGAGCAGCGGGTATTTGCTAGTATATTTATATTTAGCACAGCAGACAACGCACAATGCTACAATTTATCACTATTTTTGATGAAATGCTTTAAATAAAGTTGTCAATAATACTATTTTTTCTTCCTAATTGCAATGAATATACTCCAATTAAAACAAAAGCACATTTTATTTTGATTTTTCTTATGCACCATTACTTAGTGCCAAATCTCTAGGTGCTAAATTTCATGTAAACACGAAATTCACGAATGTCTTCTATCACTTTTTACTGGCGTTTGTACCAATGTGCAACGGAACGTTATATGTGACGCGAGCTTGCGCATCTATTGCTATCTCACTCACTGCAATGCAAGGTCTTCTGAGTAATCAAACAGGTGGCGTTTGCTATCTATCGTTCTTCATACCGTTAAATGGTCTGGAAGTAATACTCAGTTCAGAAAAAAAATTTTTTAAACGAAAAAAATTATCAAAGGTTATTCTAAATTTTTGTTCAGAAATTTATTTGAATGTGGCAAATCTGTTGGAATTATGCTCAAGTCCCAGTGTTGCCAATGGTTTAGGGGTTTCCCCTAAATTTAGAGATTTTTCTCTCATTTGGGGGGAGTTTTAGGGATCGAAAATGTTTAAGGCGATAGAAAATTTTCGGCAAATAAAATTTAAAGCGTAGCAGAAGAACATTTTGCTAGCTTATATTCCATGAAATGGTTTACAAATCTGAAATGTGCGATAATTTCGTAAATGCATCGTTGAAAGTATTTAAAAATGGAAAGAAGTTTAAAAAAAGATACAAGACAAATAGAGGTAATTAACAAAAAAACAAATAAAACACATATCCAAAATCCAGGATGGAACCGTTTGTTTTGGGACAAGTTTTTGAGTATGGAATTCCAACTTTTATACAAAAATCATAGCTTTTCACACTTCGACCCAAAATTTTAGTACCAAGTACGATTGAGCGGGACTAATTTTTTAGATTTTAGAAAAAAAAAAATTTAACCTAAACAAAGTTTTTTACTTCGAAGCCATAGATATGAAGGACAAAATATGACAATTTGGAGAAGAAGTGACAAATTTGTTAAATAAATGCAAACTTTTGATAAAAAATTTATGCTTAACCCAATTTTGTAACTGCACCGAATTCAATATTTAAACAAATTGTTTGAAAATGTTTTGATTTGGTCGAGTTATATGTGTTTGAGTGAAGGGTTTTGGACCTATTGGAAATTTTTTTTTTTTTGCAAATTTGATTTTAATTGATATGAAAAGTAAATGTATGAATTTTATGCAGTTCAAATTGTGTACATACGCGCTATTTTTGTTGGAAATAGCAATCAAAATAGCACGCAACCAATAACAAAGGGAAAAAATGGTCATACGACAAATGAACGAAAGTTAATTGAATTCTATATAAATAAAAATCAAATGTCGTTCGTTGGTAATTGCATCAGTTGAGAACGGCTGAACCGATTTGGATAATTTTTTTTTTAAAATGTTCGTAATAGTCCAACTTAGGTTTTTACGGAAAGAAAAATTGACCACGCTCACTTTGCGCCCACTTTTTTTGATTTATCTAAAATCGGAAAACGGCTGGACCGATTTGGATAATTTTTTTTTTAATGTTCATAGTAATCCAATTTAAGTTTTGTCGGAAAGAAAAATTGACCACGCCCACTTTTGCGCCCACTTTTTTCAATTTATCTAAAATCGGAAAACGGCTGGACCGATTTGGATAATTTTTTTTCAAATGTTCGTAGTAATCCAATTTAAGTGTTTACTGAAAGAAAAATTGACCACGCCCACTTTTGCGCCCACTGTTTTGATATCTATATATATAAAATTAAGTGGCAAAACTTCCTGTTCGCATACTCCTCCTAGACGGCTTGCCCGATTTCAATGAAATTTTCAGGGGTGATTGGGGTCTGTGTGGAGGGTACACATAAGAAATTGCATGTGTGTATCTTTGCAGGTTTTGTACCACACCCCCTTTTGTCGCCCACAAATCAATAAAAATGCTGTATTTAAGACGGTTTTGGTCGTATGAAATTAAAATTTGGTAAATAAGTTCGTATGATAACTATAATTAACTTTGAAAAAATGGGCGTGGCCACAATTCATCTACGCCTACTTTAAAGAAAATATCAAAATACTTCGAAACCATTGGTCCGATTGAGCTCAAATTTTGTAAGTACGCTTTGCTTTGAGTACGAGATGGTTTAAGGGGCAATGCCACACCCCCTTTTACCTCCCACATATAAATAAAAAATTGTTGTTATCGAATAGCTTTAGTTAGAGTTATGGGTCGCACAGCTTAGAAATTCGGTATTCGACCACAATTTAGACGTACCGTTTCTGTGATGAAATTTTATGGGAGTGGACAAGGGGGAGGGGCACCTCCGATACAACCCAAATTTGTGATATCGAATAGCTTTGAAGTTATAGGAATTCATCTTTGGAATTCAGTTTTTGACCTCAATTTACACATGCAGTTTCAATGGTTTTATTTTATGGGCGTTGGACAGGGAGGCGTGACATCTCCCTTACAACCCAAATTTGCGATATCGTATTGCTTTGAAGTTATAGGTTGACAGCGTAAGAATTCGGTATTCGACCTAAATTTATACATGCATTTTCAATACTTACATTTTGTCGTCGTAGGGCAAAGGGGAGTGGCACTTCCCATACAACCCAACTTTGTGCTATCAAATAGTTTTAGAGTTATAAGTCGTACAACGCCGAAATTCAGTATTCGACCTCAATATACACATGCAGTTTCATTGATTCAATCTATGTTCATTGGTAAGAGGGGCGTGGCACCTCCCATTTAACGTAAATTTGCGATATTGAATATCAGCTTTAGAATTCAGTATTCGGCCCCAATTTATACATGCAGTTTCATTAATTACATTTTATGGGCGTACGACAAGGGGGCGTGAAACCTCCTATTTAACCCAAATTAGAGATATCAAATAGCATTGGGGTTATAGGTCTCACAGCTTTGGAATTCAGTATTGGACCTCAATGTACACATGCAGTTTCATTGATTACATTTTATGAGCGTTGATCAAGGGGGAGTGGCACCTCCCATACAACGAAAATTTGTGATATCGAATAGCTTTGTAGTTCAAGGTCGCACAGCGTCGGAAATCAGTATTCGACCAAAATTTACGCTTGCAGATTTACTGATAAAATTTTTTAGAGTTTGTCGGGGGGGCGTGACACCTCCAATTTAACCCAAATTTGCGATATCGAATAGATTTGGAGTTATAGGTAACTCAGTCTCAAAATTCAGTATTCGACCTCAATGTACTCATGCAGTTTCATTGCTAAAATTTTATGGACGTAGGGAAAAGGAGAGTGGCACCTCCCATACAATCAAAATTTGTGCTATCGAATAGTTTTGGAGTTATATGTCGCACAGTTTTGGAATTCGGTATTCGACCGCCATGTAGACATCCAGTTTAATAGATTACATTCTATTAGCGGTGATGAAGAGAGAGTGGCACTTCCTATACAACCCAAATTTGTTATATCGAATTGCTTTGTGGATATAGGTCGCACAGTCTCAGAATTCAGTATTTGACCTCAATTTAGACATGCTGTTTAACTGATAACATTTTATGGGCGTTTGAATAGGGAGAGTGGCAGCAACGCGCCGGGTTTCAGCTAGTAAAGTATAAGTTATAATATTTAACCTAAAACAATAGGATGTTGGAAACGTGTTGCAGGGAAACATTACCTCACTGTGAGCCTGAGTTTCATTACACCAGCGCTAATTAGATTGGGTGCTGCTATTGTTGGCTATTATAGCTGCTGCTACGGTGCGTTTAGTGAGTTCTGCTGCATCACTTTCTCTGGAGTGTGTTTATTTAATATAATAGTCTAAGAGCGAGTGGCCAGCAGACTTACCTCATTTCAACAAATCTTATATTTTCTTTACTCTCTTATGCCAGCCGAACATGAAATGGGGTCTCTTTACTCTGACCGGCGGTTCCTATAGAGCCACTTGGGTACGTAAGGTGTAAAAATTTTACCCAATTTCACGTTAGAGTAACAAGGCTGTCATTTAAATATTTTAAAATATAAAATCATTGTTATCGAAAAATAAAAATGACACGACTATCGCGGTTCCAAGGTCATGACAGACACCTTTAAAAGCATTAAAAAATTAACTATTTACGTTATTTTAACAAAGCTCAAATCTATATCTATACTATTATATAAAAGGCTTCTCACGTATCTGCGACGACTCTAAACTTAAAAACTACTGAACCGATTTAAGTAATTCTTTCACTAATATAAAGCTACATGTTGAACTTAAAATCATGCATCCTTTATTTTTTTTAAAACAACTCTTAAAAGTTTTCAAAATTTAAATTTATAAAATAGCCAAAAAACCAAACATAAAAATCATTGCTTCATTAAATTGTTAGACAGACAAGCAGCATAAAGCTTTATGTCTCTTTTCCTCTGCTTTAGTGTTTCTCATTGCTTCCATTGCTGTGTCGGATAGCTTTGCGCTTTAATACTCTCCCATATTGAGTATGGATTAATGAGCGCTTTAAAGAGCATACCCAGTGGCAAATGGACACATGACGTAACCAAGTATTTCTTAAATACAATGTAGCTGCTACGCCTCCAACATCTGTACACAATTCTGAATTCCATTTTTTCGGGCATGGCCGCTTAACCACTGATGACATCTACCTTACACAGTAAACTGCTTTTTGCAGAAATCTTATAAGACTTTAGGTGATTTTTTTTTTTGTGACCTGATTTATATTGCAAAATTAAATTAATGTGTAGTGGACGGACTGTCGAAAGCAAACATACCGACAAACTGTTAATGTGGAATATAGATAAATAGACGGACATGTAAAAATACAGACGAATAGTTAAAAAACAAATATTTTTAAGCTAGAACAAAAACTGACATATGAATTTACAGTGAGGTGGAGAGAAAATTATTTGGTTTTCGCAAATTTTATTTTGCTCGACCGCGGTAAAATTGAGAATGAATGTTAAACTTATTATAAAGTGTGTGTGCATTAGTTAATAGCAAGGCTCTTTTTCCGCCTTAGCGTGAGCTGTCACTGTAGTTTTCTTTGTTCTATGCATTCATTTTCTTGATTTCTTTTCATCCATTCTGACAGTTCGACCGAGCTCTCTCTCAAGTGCCACAACCTTATAAATAAGCCTTGGTTAATAGATATTGCTAAGAAAGTACTGCTAGATGTGGTGTCAGGAAAAATTCATTAGTAAAATCTTTAAACTAAAATTATTGGAACAATGTATAACCCAAAAATGAAAATTTTGTTTTTTATATGAAACGAAAACAGCATCCCGAGGGAAAATATTATCGGGATATAGTATATCTATAATTATTGATAGTTATTTATATTAGTTCTTTGATTTCAATTTGATAATTTTGACAATTCTTTGATTTTTCAATGCCTATGATAATTTCTAGTGTCATAGCTTACTAAGTTTTTCGAAAAGTCTATTCCTTATTACAAAATTCACGTATTTTATTTGATGCTTACATTCAACTAGCAGCACTACACAACAGCAAACAAAAGTGTTCCTCTTTGTCGCGAGAGTTTCGCTCAATATAACACGGCAGCCATGTTGTGTAGTTGCTTTCAAGGAGATTCTTGCTGTCATACAGTGTTAATTAATTTTCTTTGCAAACGTTTTAAGGGGTGTTGCCAGAATTCAGTTATAAGCCTAAACTGTTTTGTAGCCTTGCTAGTACAGTCGACGTCCAGTGACACGAATGCTCTCTTATACGAAAATCCAATAATACGAATGCAATATTTTTTGCATAAAAGGCTCTATAATACGAATGATAGTTAAATTTGCTGCTCGATAATACGAATAACGTTTTTTTCAAATGAGCATGCTTGTTTTGTTTTGTTTTTTTTTATCCTTGTTTTGTTTTGTCTTTTCTTCTTAATTTTTTCTAATTTGTGTAATTTCGCGAATTGGAATCAAATTGTCATTGTTTTTGGATATCTGTAAAGTGCGGCTGTACATTTAGCGATTGTTGAAAAGTTTTAGATTTGTGTGAAAAAATGGACAGATTAAAAAAAAAAAAATTCTTTACAAGATAAAATAAGCGTTATCACAGATTGTGAAAAAGGAAAGTCTTTGCATGAGATATCTATGAAGTATGGGTTGTCGAAATCAACCATTTGTACAATAAAAAAACAAAAACGTGAACTCTTAAGCACTTCTACGAGCGGCGGAAAATGCCGCTTCACCATGAAAAAAGGCGAGTTTCAGAAAATGGAGGAAGCACTTCATCAATGGTTTTTGGTCCAACGCAAATCCTACAATCCTGTCAGTGCTGTGCAGTTGAAAACCAAAGCTATTGAGTTTCATAAGAAATATTATGAGGGAAAGTTTTTTGCCAGCGATGGATGGTTTTCCAAGTTCAAGAAGCGTTATGGAGTAAGATTACTAAAACAATCTGGGGAAAAATTGTCGTCGTCGAAAGATCTTGTGGCTCCATTCATAAATAAATTGACTGATGTTATGAACGAATTCAACCTTTCTCGTGAAGCAGTATTTAATGCGGATGAAACTGGCCTCTATTGGAAAATGTTGCCGGATAAGACCTATGTCCATTCAGGCGAAAGAAACGCACCTGGTCGCAAAATTTCAAAGGAAAGGATAACACTTCTTCTTTGTGCAAATGCTGAAGGAACAAAGAAGATGAAACCATTCGTCATCGAAAAAGCAGAAAAGCCGAGGTCGTTTAGAAATAAGGTCTTGCCTGTTGAGTATGCGAGCTCCAAGTCGGCTTGGATGAATGCAGCAATTTTCAAGAAGTGGTTTTTTTACATTTTTGTTCCAGAGGTTTGTCGAAAAATTAAGTGCATATGTTACCTTGATTCTATACCAAATGTGAATTGTTTTTAGGTAGAATGGTTTTTAGAAGACAAAAAACTTCCAAAGAGGGCGTTACTATTATTAGATAATGCTCCAAGTCATCCACCTGTCGAGGAGTTGGTTAAAAATACAGAAGATGGCAAAATTTGGGTATTGTATTTACCTCCCAATGTTACTCCGCTAATTCAACCCATGGACCAAAATGCAATTAGACTGCTGAAACTGCATTATCGGAGCAGTTTACTATCTAGGATAGGAACTTCCACCGAAATTTTGGAGATAAGTCTAAAACAGACCACTTTATTCGAAGCTGTGTCATTGGTTGCTCTGGCTTGGAAAAAAGGTGTCGAACGACTCATTGAAAAAATGCTAGGAAAAGATTTTTAATGAATATGGGTTCGATGAAGAGGATGATGTTCCTCTTTCCGTCCTTAGAAAAAGTGAGGAGGTTAATGCAATAAGAACCACCTTGAATTTGTTGGACAGCACTTTTCCAAATGTCGATTTTGATGTGAGCGATTTAATGGAATGGAATAATGATATTGCTATGGACGAGATTATTCCACTGAATGACAGTGAAAATGAAGAAATAATTTTACCCGATACCTCTCCAAAAGTTAAGCATTTGGATGCAATAAACTGTCTGAACACCTGCATTCAGTGGGCAGTCCAAAATAACATTGAATGCTCAAAAACGCTTTTATTAAGAGAGCTTCATGAAGAAGCAGTACAAATGGATTTCCAAGTTAAGAAGCGTCAATCTTTAATGACTGATTTCTTTAATAACTGAAATAATACGTATATTTACTAATTAAAACATATATGTATAAGTATTAAAATAATAATAACACTTATAAAACTTACTATTTCCTTACTATATTTTCCTCTCAATTGATTTGAATTCACTTTTTTTTTTGTTTTATTTAGTTAATTATGAAAATAAAATAAACTTAAATCAAAACGTTACCTTCTGTTCATTTACTTTTTAAAAAACACGGAAAAAAATTGCACTCCAGTAATACGAATTTTTCGATTTTACGAAAGGGCCTGACATTATATCATTCGTATTACTGGACGTCGACTGTATATGCTAAAAACATCTAGTATATGCTAAAAACGCTATAATTCAGACGGTTTTGGTCGTACAAGACTAAAATTGGGTAATTTTATTTGTATGGTTACTTTCGGCAGCTGTACCAAATATCGGTTTCCACGCCCCCTTTAACCGCCCAAAAATCAATGAAAATGCTATATTTCAAACGATTTTGCTCGTTTAAATTGGGCCAAATGACTCATTTGGAAACAGTTATTCAAAAGTACTTACATTGGTTTTTTTTTGCGAATGTATCTCGTTTGAAAACTGGTTCTTTGTTTTGTTTTTACTGCTTGATATCGATGATGATACGCGTGCATAAAATGATTTGTTGTTTGACGTTTTCCTTTGTTTTTAGTGTGTTCTGTGTTTTTTATGCATTCTCCATTGAATGCGTTCGAAATAGTTTTTAAGAACGTATCCAATCTTATTCATTTGTTTTAAATGAGTTGGATTGCAACTGAGAATTTGTATGGGAAATGAAATGACTTCGTTTCTCATTTAGCTGAATGGGCTGAAATGAGTCATTTGACCCAATGTTAACGCAGTATGAGACTAAAATTTGGTAATGTAGTTTGTAATATTTGAAAATTTTTTTTTAAGCTGTATTAAATTGTAAAATAATGAGTAATGAAACATTTGGTTGTAAAAATACTGCCACCTTTCAGTTAAAACACTAGCTTCTAGCGAAACAAAAAAACTCGTTTCATTTCTATGTTGCATTTCGACAAACTGTCGAACACCAATGAATATTGAAATAAATAAGAAGGAACTATAACAGATGACAACATTTTTCCAAAATGTGTTAAACCATATACGACTTTCAACTCACTGTTGATCACAACTTAATCACTCAAAGACTTTTAAGAAGAGGAAAATGTAGCGATTTCCAAAACAGACTGTCTAGTAAGCTAAGTGATTGAATCTACACATAGTTGTTGTTGTTGTTGTTGCCTTCTTAAAAACTAACTTGACCTAAAGCACCATTTTTTAAATTTTAAACAAACAAAAATATTTTTATATTTTGCATTTGAAGATAAAACAAAATGCTTTAATTTTAAGATTCAAATTTTTTACATAGTATTTAATATTTTTATCTCAGGGTTAGCAGCGGGTATTTGCTAGTATATTTATATTTAGCACAGCAGACAACGCACAATGCTACAATTTATCACTATTTTTGATGAAATGCTTTAAATAAAGTTGTCAATAATACTATTTTTTCTTCCTAATTGCAATGAATATACTCCAATTAAAACAAAAGCACATTTTATTTTGATTTTTCTTATGCACCATTACTTAGTGCCAAATCTCTAGGTGCTAAATTTCATGTAAACACGAAATTCACGAATGTCTTCTATCACTTTTTACTGGCGTTTGTACCAATGTGCAACGGAACGTTATATGTGACGCGAGCTTGCGCATCTATTGCTATCTCACTCACTGCAATGCAAGGTCTTCTGAGTAATCAAACAGGTGGCGTTTGCTATCTATCGTTCTTCATACCGTTAAATGGTCTGGAAGTAATACTCAGTTCAGAAAAAAAATTTTTTAAACGAAAAAAATTATCAAAGGTTATTCTAAATTTTTGTTCAGAAATTTATTTGAATGTGGCAAATCTGTTGGAATTATGCTCAAGTCCCAGTGTTGCCAATGGTTTAGGGGTTTCCCCTAAATTTAGAGATTTTTCTCTCATTTGGGGGGAGTTTTAGGGATCGAAAATGTTTAGGGCGATAGAAAATTTTCGGCAAATAAAATTTAAAGCGTAGCAGAAGAACATTTTGCTAGCTTATATTCCATGAAATGGTTTACAAATCTGAAATGTGCGATAATTTCGTAAATGCATCGTTGAAAGTATTTTAAAATGGAAAGAAGTTTAAAAAAAGATACCAGACAAATAGAGGTAATTAACAAAAAAACAAATAAAACACATATCCAAAATCCAGGATGGAACCGTTTGTTTTGGGACAAGTTTTTGAGTATGGAATTCCAACTTTTATACAAAAATCATAGCTTTTCACACTTCGACCCAAAATTTTAGTACCAAGTACGATTGAGCGGGACTAATTTTTTAGATTTTAGAAAAAAAAATTTTAACCTAAACAAAGTTTTTTACTTCGAAGCCATAGATATGAAGGACAAAATATGACAATTTGGAGAAGAAGTGACAAATTTGTTAAATAAATGCAAACTTTTGATAAAAAATTTATGCTTAACCCAATTTTGTAACTGCACCGAATTCAATATTTAGATATGATGAGAAAATTTTGAGGTGAATATCTTGGGCTATCTTCACAGAAGTCTTTTAAATACTAAAAATATTAGACAAAACCGTTACTATACCACCAGTTTCATCATGAAGAAGTCCTTGCAATGGTAAAAATGGCAGTAAAAAGTGGTCCAAATTAGAAGACGACTTCTCTATACTCAGTATTAATTGGAGTATATTCATTGCAATTGAGAAGAAAAAATAGTATTACTGACAATTTTATTTTAAGCATTTCGTCAAATTGAGCCAATGTGAGTTGTCTGCCAGGATGTCAGAACCGCAGAAACTGCCTGCCGTGCTAAATATAAATATATATAAATTTGAGCTTTGTTAAAATACTGTAAATGACATGACTTTGGCCGTAGCCTAGTGGGTAGAGTGCGTTGCCCCTAAGCTAAAGAACCGCGACAGCCCGGGTTCAATTCCAGCTCAGACAGAAAGTTTTTTCAATTGAATTAATTTTTCTGTTCGGTCGTCACCTCTCTGCAGACAATGACAAACCTCAGAGAGTTAAAATTGCCATGTAAAGCTTCTTGGGAACATAAAACTTCTGTTCAGAGTCGGCATAAAACACGTAGGTCCAGTTCTCGATCATTTGTGATCAAACATTTAATAACACACACAACACAATTGATCAATAAAAGCTAGGTCAAAGTCCTTCCAAGGGCTGAAATGACCAGTTTATTTTTTGTTTGACATGACCTTGGAACCGCGATTCCAGCCTGCGATTATTTATTTTTCAAAAACAATATCATATTTTAAAACATGTATTGTTATAATAACTACCTTGTTACTATAACGTGAAATTGGATAAAATTTTTACACAACAAAATGCTTAAATTGTATGCTTTCATTTCAAAGCGAACTGCACCAAATCAACAGGATCATGTAACTGTGGCAGTGGCGTAGATACAGGAGTCGTCCGCGGGTCTGGACCCCCAAGCCATGGAAACATTACCAAATATCTCACGTTATTGTGAATTGATTCTTACATTAAATTAAGCACAAATCCAAATGAATATGTATTGCCAAAATTTCTTCTTTTCTCAAGTAATCTAAATTTGATTTAGTTCAGTGTTTAGTTTTTCTAAATCAGTCAACAATTACGAGAGATATAGTAACATTTGGAGATTTCAGAAATTCGGTGTTGTTTAGATTCAATTGATGACATGATGTTTATCAGACATTAAGCCCATAATTTTTTTTACCTACCTACAGTTTTTCGACGTTTCAGCAAAGTAAGGCTGTGAAACATGACATTCGGCTTCACAAACCAGTCATTTAATAAGGTATTCACAACAAAAGTATACTTTTTTAAAGTTATATTTTTTACGGACCGCTCCACAACCAAAAGCTGTCTACGCCACTGAATTGTGGAATATATGAACAATATTTTCACCCTTCTTGCGCTGTGGAGATTACACCCCAAGTCCTTGCTGCTCCAATGATGGATGTTATTAGAAAGAGTAATTATGCTACTATTTGTACCAGCTCACCACCATAACGTAACAACATAGATAAAGATGAAATTACCACTAGACAGGTCAATACCGAGCGCCGCTGGTCGGAACAAATATTTCAAGACGTTACATCACAGTTTACTTCTATCAAGCATGAAATATTTAAGAATAAATATAAATAAACTGGCCATTTCAGCCCTTGGAACGACTTTGACCTAGCTTCTATTGATCAACTGTGTTATGCGTGTTATTAAATGTTTGGATCACAAAAGACCGAGAACTGGACCTACGTGCTTTATGCCAACTCCGAACGGCTTATGTTCTCGAAATTTAGTTGCATTTTTATTTAACTTGCTGACTTATAAATAGGAGAAAGGAGAGCTATGTAACAGTTTGATTAACCTGTTAGCACAAAGCTGAATTTTTGTTTATGCGTAATTTAGTATTAATACAATAAGAAAACCATGACCTGGCAGGGACGGCGCGGTTATTATATCGTCCTAGTGTAGTAAAAAAAGTGTAAAATAAGGGCCCAGACTAGAGCCCTGCGTAGGTGCACTTAACACCTAACCGGCTTCAACACATTTGTTTGTTTCACACTACACTGCACTGTCTTGCTTGCGGCAAAGAAATCGTGTGTGTGATTGCAACGAGGACGAACAAAACAAAATAGCGCAATCAAAACAGATCATAGAGATTGGCCGCATTCCTGCCGAAAAAGTGCTCAGGTAGCGAAGTAGCATAGACTGAATAGGCTTTTTTGAGAAACGTCAAACGGTAAACAGCTGTTCGCCATTCGTTGTTTTTTTTTAACATCTAAAATTTGTTTATACTATTGTGCATTCGTTTCACACAAAAAATAATTAATTAACAGCTTTATTGAAGAATGATAGAATAATCTTCTAATAATTAATAATTATCTATTTTCACTTCACAGTACAACTTCAGCAACAATTAACAATTTGCAGCCATGTTTTTTTAGCTGTCAAAATGAAAAAAACATAAGCAGCTCAACCAAAGTAGCATACAATTTTTTCGATACCTAAGATGGCGACAGCTCTGGGAACATGGTGTTTGAGAGCATTATGATACATACCATTCAGCCCGAAAGTTGTGGAACAGCTACGTAGCAAATTTTCTGCTGAATGGGGCCATTGGGCGCATTCTATCCGAAAAAGCGCTCAGGTAGCGAAGTAACATGTTGCGGAACTTTCGGGCTGAATGGTATACGCTCACAGAACACGTTCCTTGAGCTGTCACAATTTATATAGCGAAAATATTTTATGCTTCTTCACTACATGAGCGCTTTTTCGGACAGAATGCGGCCATTGTTGATCTAAGATATCGTTGTCAGAGAGCTCACTGCAGTCAATGCAACGAAAACTTGTTCACTGGCAATAGATGGCTTGTATCAGTATAGTAGACCATAGCAAAAAAAAAATTTTCTTATTTTTTGATAAGCACCCCCCTTCCTTATCTTGTGTCTTTTGTTAAAACGAACTTAATTACAAAATATGAGTCATGTAGGTCAAGTTTTGACCCCCGCGCACATCAAATACAATTTCAAATATAGCAAAATCCTTGTTAGCCGTTTCAATTATTTTCAATTTAAAATACTTCAGATTTAATTTCGAATAATTTCTATTAGTAGGCCATGACTTTGATTCTGTGAAAAAAAAAATTGACGAGTATGTCATTGATTCCAAAGCTGTATCTGTTTTTGTCGTGAAAGGTTTATTTTGTTTTTTATACAGTACGAGTTCAATCATTTAATTTCAGTTTTCTGTGAATGTAAAGAAATCGGTAAGCTCTTTTACTATCTCAATATTAAGACAAGGTCTTAAAAGTCTTAATTTTTGTTAAAAATTTAGGAGCATCGAAAAAATGGAGCAGCAAACGTTATCAACTACAACAAAGTTCATCTCAATCGTGGTCCCATGCAAAATGAAAAAAAGAGGTAATGTTTTAAGAAATGTTTTATTGAAAGTAGAAGAATTTTGGGAAATTTCGGGCATTCCCAGTATGCCTCTAAGAGCTGGACATTCCAAGCGCAAACTAACTAAACTTATTGCGCAGTATGAAAACCTGCGAAAAAGTAAAATACATAAAAATTTTTTAGCGAAAAGAGATAATTTATTTAATCGCTGAACCTACTCTTTGATATATCACACGCCAATTCTACTTCTATCATTAAACAGGACACATGCAGAACTACAAAAATGATTCAGGAAGATATTAAATTTTAAAAAGATCAAAAAACATGCCGAAAAATGATGTTAGGAGGCGTCGATAAAAAACATTATGAAAAAGTCCAGAAAAAAGCTATCGGGTAGCCACAAAAATCAAGCGTGCTGAAAAAGAAAAACATCGCACAGCTGAAAGTTCTGCAGTGAAAGACATTAGTTTTGAAACAAACAATTCAGATTACACGACTGATATAAGTGAAGATCCTGATTTTGCAATAGCTTCAACCAGCAGTGCTGCAAATGCTGATAAGCAACGTACAAAAATTCAGATATTACTTTGACCCTTCCAAAAAATCCATTTACAAGCAAAACCATCTCAGGCATGCGTGATCGGCTGAATTTATCTGCAGGGCAGCGCACAGCTTTCATGGGAGCAATTCTTGCAGAAGGTGGTGTTTCACTTGATAAAGCAACACTTTCAGTTAAAAGTACATGGACAGCAGGTATAGAAGTTCGAAAATCATTTGCTAATGAAATCAAGGCAGCATTTACTCCACCAAAACACTCAACACTACATTAGGATGGCAAAATGGTTCCTGACACAAGAAAAGAAAAACAAGAGAGATTAGGAGTTCTCATTTCTGGTGTGCCAACTGTGAAGAAGGTAAATTGCTAGGTATACCTATAATATCAAATATGAAAGGTGCAGAGCAAGAAAATGCTTTCTAAAAATTTGGTTTTTAATATTAATACGGTTCGTATGTTTATTAAAACAAAATTAGTATGGTTCCATAACAAAATATGAACGAACTTTAGTCAAACATTATAAACTTTTAAGAGACGATTTATGAGCAGTTGGATAAGTTTTACGGTCTTCGGGGCAACGACCTGCAAAACAAATTGATTCTCAGTATTATCTCTTATCATAATGTTATTATATTCCTAAATGAGTTTGACACCTCTTTCTGCAATATCCTTAACTACATTTATCATCTAAAGTTTTTCAATTTTATATTGATAAGTAGAATTATCCTTCCATGTTGAAGGGTCTTTGCCGAGGAAATCGGTGCTGATAGAAAATCAAGTGAGGAAATTTTTAGTACCAGAAGTTACAAGTGACGAAAACTTGATGTTTGTGTAGGGATAAAAATCATTTTGATGCAGAATGTTTCTATTCAGTTGGTTGAGTGTTTCTTCCTCTTCTTCACATATCCCTGCTTCCAACATAAATTGAGACATAAGTATTTACGTATGATGGCATCACAGTTGCGGAAACTAGGTACCAGAGATGGTTCGAACAATTTTTTGCTACAGCCTTACTTATTTCTGTATCAATATCCTGATCATTTATAAACCGCCGCATGAAAAGAAAACCATTAGAAGGAAATTTTATTTAAGGGGTTTTTTGGCTACTTCAGTTTCTTGACTTATGACCAGTTTTTTCATTAAAATGTTCGTATGTGCAATATTTTCACAGGACAGGATATTGTAACTGTTGTCGTTGTTGACATGATGCCATTGATATAAACTGGGAAAAATAACTCATAATCGACTTAGAATATTTCCCTGATAAGTAATACACATTTATACTTTTTATAATCTACGGCACCTTCAACCCTATTTAAGAGGGATTTTTTAAAAACAGGACTTTTCAGCCAAATATTTCAAAAATATATGCTCGATGAGGGTCGCCTTAGAGTTTTCCGACTAAGCTAAAATTTTGCACAGATCATTATTATGTGGATTGAAACAAGATTGAGGATGGGGAGCAGCAAATTTTTTACTTTAAAAAAGTCTATATAGCTAAGGGCCACTCTAATGTGCATATTATATTTCATATGCAAAGACATGCGGACATTCAATGTTGTTGAAGGTGAAGTATTTGGCTCCGTATTATAAACTCCCTTCGTCGACACACTTTAAAAAGTTGCTTTGTGGTAAATATGACACTGTAAAGATAGAATTTATTAAAAGAATATGTAATGCAAACGATTGTGTGTGACACTTGATGTATGGACGGAAACTATGAATGAAAAGAGTTTTTTGGGAGTAACTTTACATTTTTTTGAGGACATCACTTTAATCAGCTGTAATATTGCCACCAGGGAACTTAATACCAACCACAACGCGGATTATCTTTCTATTGTGTTTCTTGATGTACTAAAAGATTGGAAAATTGAACTGAGCAAAATTACATGCGCTGTTACAGACAATGGTTGCCGCAATGAAGAGAACATTAGGTACAACAAAGCGTTTGCCATGTTTCGCTCACACGACCAATTTGATAGTAGAATCCTCTTTAAATAACCCCTCGATTAAAGCAACTATTAAAAATGTCCGAGAAATTGTTAAATGAGTGAAAAACAGTGTTATAAATTAAGACAAATTAAGAAAGATACAGATAGACAGTGGTATTCCGGATGGAAACACAAATAAATTTATTTTGGATGTGAAAACACGTTGGCACTCGGTATATTACATGCTACAAAGATTTTCAGAAATTTCGAAAATTGCTTCTGAACTCTTACTAGATACAACAGACAGTCCAGATATGGTCACCCGTCACGAAATTTAAATTTTTAAACAGACTACTGTTAAAAACATTTAAATTTATTACTAGAGAATCTTCCGCCCAAAATTATGCCACCTTGTCTAAAATAATTCCAATGATAACTTGCCTCACAACGCAGTTACAGAATTTTCAATCTTCAATTGAATGTATTAGTCTGCTGCAAACCACACTCTTAGCCGAATGTAAAAAACGATTTGGTCAAATAGAATATAATACATATGCAGCTTTGGCGAATATACTAGATTCCCGTTTTAAAAATCTTAATTTTCAAGATCCAAGTGCATGCGGGCGAGCATTACAAAAATTAAAGAACCTTGTGAAGGATGATATGTCAAGTTCTACTCCTAGCGGTTTAGAAGATGAAACTCAATCTAAAAAGATTTTAATTTTTGGCTACAACATAGAGAACTTGCCGTTGGGCAGAAACGACGTCGTACTTATTTAAAGGATGAGGTGTTATTATATTTATCAAATCCAGTCTGTACATTAAAATGTAACCCATTAGAAGAATGGGAAGATATGAAATCTTTCTTTCCAGTTTTGTATAAACAGGTACGCATGTATTTACATATTTTTGCCACCTCTGTGCCTTGCGAAAGGTTGTTCTCAAAAGCGGGCGCGACCGTTACTTTAACAAGAAACGCCTCATGGGAAAAACATCTCAAAAAGTTACTGTTTTTAGGAAGCATTAAAAAAGCTGAATTTTTTTTAATAATAACGTTGAATTATAAAAGCACGGTTGTTTTTACTAGTATCTTATCTTTAAAAGAAAATTTACCGATCCGAGTAAGTATCGATACTTTTTGACCGATACCAAATATCGATACGGTATCGATGCTTTAGTAAAGGTATCGATAGCTTTCGTGGTATCGTTTCATCCGTACCAATAATTGAAAAGTGATATTTGATGTTTAGTGGATGAAGTTTTTCCGATTTTTTTGAATTTATTCGTTTTTAAAACTACTTTTTAAAATATTTGTTTGACTCGAAACGCATTGTGCTCTCAAAGGTTAATGAACCAATTTTTATAAAATTTTTAATTACTAAACAAGTCGGTGATGTTTTGAAATTAGTTTTTTATTAGATAAACATTTTAAAAAAAGGACATAATGCTTCTCAATTAAATACATCGAATGTTTAATGTCGTTGTGTTGTAACGTTTGAGAAAAAGCAACGTGTACAATTTTTATAAATAAATTATAAATTATACGGTTCATTGGGTCATTTTCTTCAACCAAGTCGGCCAGAGAAAAGGTGTAAAACGCAATAGTGTCCAAGATTGTGTCGCTGTTTTACCCAAATTAAAAGCTTTTTTCTATAAATGAAAAAACTGAAGTCAAAACTAAAAATTCTTTTGTTAAATTCCACAACTTTGATAATTTGTTTTTCCTGATGAAATATATATATATATATATATCAATTTAAGTTCAAATTGTACAATTCCCTACAGAAGATCATCCGTACAATCCGCGCTTAAAGGCTCAGAGTAGTAATATTTAAGATCATTCAATGCACAACTATGAAAAATACCGTTTTCAATAGAATTTTTTCTCTTCTGTACAGAATCTGCAAAATTGTTTTATTAAATTATTTATAAACAATTTATACAATTTATTTCACTTAGAAAAAGCACTAAACTTTTATTAGAAATTTAATTATATCTTCTTTAATTAGATTTTGACTTTCAGTCTTGAGAAATTTAAATTTTTAATTTAGTAAGTAGAGACGTAGAATTCCTTTTTATACAGTAATAGAGAAAAATTCATTTATTTTTTTTTTATTTATATTTTTTTAACTAATTTTTCATTTGATATTTTTAATGATGAATTTGTTGTTCTTGTTCATTTATATGTTTGTTTAACTTAAAAGTAATTCAAAGTTATGTTTAATAAATGGAAATAAATATTTCGGGAAAATATGAATTATTTATTTTTTCTGTAGCTAAAAGCATATATATGAATATTTTAAAAGTAATTTAAAATTTAAATTTTAGTTAAACAAAATATATCTTAAATATAAAAAAATATAATGCATAAAATAAATAATTCGAATTTAAAAAAGTTTTTAAAGCATAACGCATGCGCAAACCTGCGTAGAAGCAATGCATACTAACTCTGTAGCTACACGCATTTGTATTCTCTATTGTATTTATCTTGCTGAAAATAAACAAAACGGGTTGGGGTCGAAATTGCACTTATACAAAATTTCATTGACAAAATTGTACTTTACAAAATTGCCCTTTTTAAAATTGTCTTTTACAAAATTTCCCCTTTACAAAATTTCCCCTTCACAAAATTTCCCCTTCACAAAATTTCCCCTTCCCAAAATTTCCCCTTCCCAAAATTTCCCCTTCACAAAATTTCCCCTTCACAAAATTTCCCTTTACAAAATTTAACTTTACGAAATTGTACAAAAAATAAATTAAAAAGCGCGCGCTTTTCCACAGTATCAACGTATTATTTTTTAATTTATTTTTTGTACAATTTCGTTAAAGTGAACACTTTCATTGTAGCACTTTTTGCATTGCAGTATTGTTTTGCAAATATGTTTGATCTGTTTAGCTCATCACTTCGCTGAAACAGGTTTCCAAACTTAGAATAACGGTACTTTGTTATTGTTATGAATTATAAATTCTTTTTCCAACGAAATACTAAATTGCAGTCATTAGTCAGTCAAAGATTAAGGAATACGTTCTAGCATTTATCGTTTAGAAAATTTCTATATTTTTCGTAAATTTAATGGTCGGTCATGTCTGAAATTTGTGTATCAGACACAAATCAAGGGGGAGAAATTAAATATAGGCCCTTATTATGAGCTGCGTTCGATCTTCGACCGTAGTCGAAAGGCCTGATCGAACGAATTTGCATTTGGTATTATAACGTGCTTTCGACAAAGAGTAACGCTATTGTGAATTTCGTTCATATTGTTTGTTCACGGTAGTATATTTTTATCAGGTGATCGTTGTTTTATTTCAACTAAATACGATTGGTTTGAAAGTTGATTGCAAAAATATAGCTGCGTCCCTTTCGCCTTAATATAATCGCGATAGTAGTAGTAGTAGTACTTTATTGAGACTTTTTTCACAACGATTATACAACTTAGTATTTAACATAAACAATATCAATTTTTGTAACAAACTAGCGGCTGTAAAAGTATGGCAAGCTCAAACCATTACATTATTAATAAATTTAATAAATCGAATGCCACTTGGCTAAAGAAAATTAAAGAATATTATACTCCTGCTCAATGAGTAATAGGCGATTACATTTGACGTTTGTCATGGTGTATATACAATTTAGACTAACAAACAAAAACGAAAGAAAGAAACAGCTGTTGAGTGACATGAAAAGCATGAACACCCGACTTACAACTAATTTATAAAACGCGCTGAATCTTTCACAATTGCAATTGAGGAAAATGAACAGTAATACATACAAAATAAGCATCAAGCAAATTTGATATTACATGACTAAAACAGAAACGTCTGTTAAGGGTGTATTTAAACATATAAGATACATATTGACTGATATACATTATTTGAAAATCTTTAAAGCTAATTCTTTAAAACGTTCTTCAAATTTTTTTTTTTTTTTTTTTTTAATTCGATTGGCTATTTTGATAATAGTGCAATTTGAATGTGTATAAAATGAAATGCTACAGACAGTTAACTTATATACGGATAAATATTAAATAGTTACATGTATTTGTTATTTTATTTTTCCTATTATACAGGAAAAAGATTGATCTAATTATAAGATTGAAAGCGTTAATAATTATAAAAATTTTTCAATAAAATACAATGCTATGCAGCAATATGTCAGTACAAATAAAAAGCGGCGAGTTTTGTCCTCCATGTTACCAGGAAAAATTAAAATAAAACAAGGAATTTAATTTAGGAACTAATTTCATTTAATTTAACCCCTGTTATGTCCAGGGAGAGTTTTCAAAAAGTAGGACAAAGGTGACCCATCGGGGGTCTGCTCGAGATTCTCCATAACAATTCCAACTGGGGAGTGATAATTAGTGTTTGACCAAGGAATGTTCGACTGTAAGGAGTAGATTTCCCTTATGATTTCGTTCTCAGAGTGAGACATTTCATTAATGAATTTTTTCATAAGGGAAGGTGCGTAGTTTGAAATTGGAGATACATTGGTCTCTTTATAAACTGTAACATTTGAAAATCTCTTATTTCTCGACTCAAAGCTCATACCAATACATAGTCTTAGAACTTTCCTCTCAAATTTTTCCATATCCCTGAGGACTGTGGGTGATATAGAAAACCAGCAGGGGAACGCATACAGGGTTGCCCATATTCGACGGACCCATGTTTTTTTTAAAAAAATCAAAGAAAAAAATAAAAATTTGGCGGTTGGCAATCTTAATCATTTAATTTGTTCCAAGTAGATTTGTTTACATCAATTTTTGAATATGATATCTCTCAAATGGCCACCTCTGGCGTTGATGGCGTATTGTGCCCTTTTTGCAGCATTTTCCATCGTTTTCGCCAACATTTCGGCCGGAATAGCGGCTATTTCTTCACGAATGTTGTCCTTGAGCTCTTCTACGGTCCTTGGCTTGTTAACGTAAACCTTTTACTTCAAATATCCCCACAAGAAGAAGTCAGGCGGCGTCAAATCGGGCGAACGCGGTGGCCAGTCCAAATCACCACTTTTCGACATCAAACGGCCCGGAAACAAATTCTTCAGAAAATCGATTGTTATGCGACTTGTGTGCGGTGGAGCGCCGTCTTGTTGAAACCAGAACTGCCTCATACGCTTTCGACGAATAATTGGCATCACAAAATTGGTCATCATGTCGCGATAACGCTCCTGGTTGATGGTAACAGCATGGCCATTTTCATTTTGGAAGAAAAACGGCCCAATGACCGTTTTCGCACTAACGCCGCACCAAACTGTGACTTTTTCGTCATGAAGAGGCACTTCTTGAATCTCCTGAGGATTTTCAGTGGCGTAAATACGGCAATTTTGCTTATTTACGATCCCATTCAATGTGCACTTCTCACATTTTTTAATCTTTTAAAAGCACGTTGAGTTTTCACAATTGACTTCTTCTGTTGAATGTAAATTTCAACTATTTCAGAGCGCTCGCGTGGCGTGTATTGTTCCATGGTAAAAATCTGCTTGGACTGACGCTTCAAACGCGGTATGTCATTAAGCGATCTGACATCTCTGTCAAAAGTTATGGCGTTGCCAGATGGGTCCGTCGAATATGGGCAACCCTGTAGAGTAGGACCGGTCTAATGAGTGTTTTGTAGAGAAGCAGTTTAGTTTTCCTTTGTAGGCTTGTGCTATATAGTAACGGCATAAGAATATTTGAGACTTTTCTAGCCTTTTCTAGATTATTTTTAGCATGTTTATTGAATTTAAGTAAGATGTTAAAGTTTACACCCAGATACCTGATGTCGTTCTTAAAGGGGATAGAAATGTCATTGATACGTAAGGAAAGATTACGGCTCTCTTTTACCACTCCTTCTCTTCCCTTACCGCTAGCGTTCCTGAAGCAGATGCATTCTGATTTACGGTTATTAATTTTTATTCCCCATCTCTTATAGAAAGAATTGATTCTATCTAAATGAATTTCAAGCTTCACTAGCGCCGTTTCTGGGAAATTATCTTTGGCGTAGGCAAAAGTGTCGTCAGCAAACAAAATACCAGTAGATGAGGGGATATCATCAATTAAACTAACATGTGGGAAATCAAACATAAAAATATTAAATAATTTTGGGCCTAATGCCGATCCTTGAGCAACCCCACTCATAGAATCGCAGATATTAGAGCGAGTTTCTTGGATTTGGATGAAGAATTTCCTTTCCGTTAGAAAGCTGTCCAATAGGTGGAAGATCTGAACCGGAAAATTTAAACAAATAACCTTAGAGAGCAAACCCTCTCTCCACACATTGTCGAATGCCTTCTCTACGTCCAGAGAACAAGCAACCGTACACTTTTTTTCCCTTAACCCAACCTTTATATCATTATGGACCTTCAGCAGCGCATGGACAGTAGAGTGTTTGCGCTTAAAACCAAATTGAAGATCTGAAATGTACTCAACCGGAATTAGCTCCGGAGACTCCAACCTCCCCATCAGGACCCTCTCAAAAACTTTACCCACGTTAGAGAGAAGTGAAATAGGACGAAAATTGTTCAAGGAATAATCATTAGGTTTTTTCAACAATGGCAAAACTCTGGCTTTTTTCCAAAGCAGCGGAAAATAACCATTGTTAATGCAATTGTTGAACACAACAGTCAGGAATTTAATTGCGTATATAGAAATCTTTTTTAAAGCAAAATTGGAGATCAAGTCAGGACCACTCGACTTCTTAGCCTTCATGTTAGAAATTATTTCAGAAATTTCTGTCTGTGAGGTGAACAAACCTGTTGCAGGGGGTGAAACTGCCGAGATATCATTGCCAAATATAAAAATGTGCTGAGGCTTGCGAGATCTAACTTCCTGCACTCTATTTTTAACTTCGTTTACCAGGTTTGGCTCAAAGTCTGGAACTCTCTCCTGAAAGATTGATTTAAAATGGTTTTCAAATTCGGAGACGATTCCCTGTTCCTCGGCAATGACACCACCATTCACTTCCACTCTCCCACAACAGAACTTTTTCTTTTTGCCTATAATTCTAAAAACCTCTTTAAAAGCATGTGGACCAGGAACAATTCCTTCTAGTCTTTTCCTAAACTGACCATTAACCCAAACTCTGACCTTATCAGCAATAATCTTTTTTAAAAGAGCTATTTTGCCTGATAACGCCTTGTACTCCCTGTTCACTCTATTATAAGTGCTGTGGAAAATATTTTTTAAGCGCTTTTGCCAAACGTGCTTTACCTTGTACAAGCTTTCAATTTCCGTGGGAAGATTTTTATACTTCTTGAAAGATAAAGGAACCCTCTCTGCATGACTATCCAAGGTGTTTAACAATATATTATTGAAGGAGTCAATATTTCGGTCAATATCGTTATTCGTAAGGTTGCACGAATGGGATGGAAAAACTTCTAAAAGCCTAACGTCAAGGTCCTCCCTAAACTGGTCCCAATCTGTTCTTTTAAAAGATTTTGAAGCATCAGTAACTACTGAAGGGAGTTCAACTGTTTTCAAAAAAAATTTTAAGAAGCACAGGGAAATGGTCTGTAAAGGTTGGAAGAGTTTTCACAGAAAAATTATTATCAAGCAAATTAATCAAATGAGAAGATATTAAAAAATGGTCAAGGAATGAAGACGATCTAGGAAAGGTTGGAGTCTCCGAAGTAATGTTCGTCAGAGAAGGAAAAGTGGCTTGTTGCCATCTCTCAAAGGTCTTGCCGTTAAAGTTGTATATACTATCCCCCCATCTTGGGCTTCTGGCATTTAAATCGCCACCAATGATTGCTCCATCAAAAAGTAAAGCCTTACTCTCAATTTTGTTCAGGTCATCCAGCAAAGAATCAGCTCTGCTATTTGTCGGGACGTACACAGAACCAATAAGTAGATTCTTAATGAACCCACTTATCCTTACCTTAATCGATAAAAACAAACCAACAATATTTAAATCAGGAAAGTTAACTGTTTCGTATTTAATGTTATTTTTGATCACGATTGCCACCCCCTGGTGGAGATCATTTCTTAAAACTCTAAAACCATCCATATGAACCCTATGTCTATTGTTCAAGTGAGTCTCCTGGAGAAAAGCCACACTACAGTCGCTTGCATAAAGAATTTTTTGAACTTCAATTCTTCTACTGCATTCTATAAGCGATGAAGTATTAAAAGTGATAAAATTTGCTGGCATTAAAAATCGTTTAAAATTATTTGATTTAGTAAGTCTAAATACGCCATTCTCTTTTCTTGCACCGTAGCACAGTTATGAATGTTATTCATAAAACATTGGATTTTCCCCAGGAGACTCTGAACATTAACTCCAAACAAGTCGTTGGATAAATCAAAAAATTTACTTAAAACATTATCATTATTTTTATGAGGCTTTTGTGAATTATGTGGGGGACCATCCGGCCCCTTAAAGTGGCTCGCAAAGGAAACTGTTAAAGGAGGTGGAGTTTTTGGAGTCAAAAATACTTCACTAGCCCTCGATTTTTGAGCATCTCTCAGTTTCTGAATATTTTTTTTTTCTATTCAGAGCGTAAACTTTGTACCTTTCGCAGCCACGATAATTAGCCGTATGGTCCCCCCCGCAATTCACGCAGAAAGGTTTAAGACCCGCTTCCTTCGAGGTGACGCACTCGCCAGGAGTACGCGATATATAATCGCGATAACAAATTTTCTCAAAGGAACGGCAAGAAAAACGACTCGTAGAGGGCACTACCGTTGCAGTAAAATTTAAATTCAAGCAAGCAATCATGATACAATAACTATTAGGTGTCATGAGAACGAGTGTCATTCAAAACTGTTGTTAACAGTTATGGTAGCGATACCTTAGTGAACGATGTTTTTCTCTGAATGTGGTTTACTCTTAACGTCAGTAAAATTGTAAATTATTTAATTTAATTATTAATATTATGCAATTATATAAATAATTTAAGTGCAATTGTTGGCTCCGCTGAATGCGTCCAATGTGTGTGACACACGCGGTTTGTTTTATTTTCTTTTGTTTAACATTCGATGGTCGTAGCTCGTGAGAAAATAGGTAACTTTCATGGCTACGTAATAGTCATTGTATCAAACAAACAAATAATTTAAAAAATGAAATGACAACTCATAACAATATACAGGTGCGGCACCTATGTTTCAAATTATTTAAAGGCTATATCACAATTTTATATGGATACCAAAAGCAATCCTATTTGTTATAGGATTATTATTTTTGTTTTTGCTTTGCATGTAAAAAAATAATCTGGATTATTTTGAAGCGAATGGAACGCAGCTAACAAGACAAAAAAGTTATGACTATGACGAAAATAATTTCCATAAGATTCGACGCTTCGTCAGAAGAGGATGAAAGCTTGACGGAACTGGCTAGAAGTAGAAAACTGTTGAGCAATGCTTTTTTAGCTAAGCTTAAGCCACTTTGCTGTTGTTCTAACTGGTGGTCCTAAACAATTTAATTCTGGCGTGAGTTCTTCCCATTTCTTTTTCGCCTGAACTTTGGAACAAATATCCTTTGCAGTCAAAGTTTGCCTCCATCAATGAGACCAGTTTTTCTAACTGCGATTTGTTGCTTAGATCTGCATAAAATTTACAAAAACAGTTCAATATTAGTTTTTAGTCTTTAAAAAGGAAAATACAATCACAAAATACTTAAATTTTTAACAATTTTTGCTCAACACGCATCGCATCGAAAGCAAAATCCTATTCGACTGAAATTTCGATGAGCAACGAACATTTCGATAGGTTGCACTGCTCATAATAAGAATTTAACGTTCGATAGTCGTTGTTCGATAACCAGCGAAGATCGAACGTCGAAAGCAACTCATAATAAGGGCCATAGACTTACTACTTTCGTAAAGGCAATTTCGTAAAGGGTAATTTTATAAAGTACAATTTAAAAAAAGGGAAATTTTAAAAAGTGACAAATTTGGAAATGGAAATTTTGTGAGGGTGAATTTTTTCATGGGCAATTTTTGTAAGGGAAATTTCGACCCGCTCCCAAACAAAACTAATAAAAAACGACAAAAATTAAAGTAACTAATGTGTATTTATATATGGATCTACATTTTACATACATATTAATAACAGCAACAACACCAACAACAAAAGCAGAACAATAACAAACGACAGGATTGCGAATCAAACCAACAACCATAACAACAGCATAAGCAGCTTGTGTGTAACTTTTCTCATACGAATATATGAATTTCTTCTTTTTAGATTTGCTATTTTGTGACTTTATCAAAGAAGTGGCAAAACTCTAAGTTAGATATTCGTTTATTCGTACTTTAACTGATGTGTTGGCTTATTTTTTTCTTTGTACGATAAATATTAAAAGCTGTAGGTATACCACAAAGAGTCAACTAAAATTCTTAAATGTGCTTGAAAAAATTGACCCCCATACAAACTGCGCTGTAAAACGTAATTCTACGTAATTTAGAAAGAAAAATACCCCTGGGGCATTCCACAGAAAAGTGGAAGTGACCAAAAAACTAAAAATTATTAAAAACTTATTATTTTATGATATTATCTAAGAGAAACATTATAATTTTATTAATTTAACTCTGCACTGTTTCAAAAATGTAGTTTTTCGTAAATGTTTAGTAAATGTTTCGTAAACTTTTTGTTTTAGTAAAAATGGAAGGCATTGGCTCAAGATAATGAAGAAATGGTTGAGACAAGGAAAGGACAATATATTAACTTTGTTTTTTAAATACTAAATTGCATAATTACTTAACTACCTAATTATTTAATTACCCAAACTAAATCACAAACTAAAACTTTGTCAGTCTGTGATTTGCCTCCATGTGACGATGTGTAAATATAATATTAAAAAAAAAACTATGGACTTTATTTAAAATCTTTTTGCACCGAAATCATGTTAATGAGTAGTTAATAAAAATTTGGCTTTTAAATACCTCTTCTCTATGTTAGTTACTTTCGCTAAAATTTGTTATCGAACACAACGATTTGCAACGTTGGTTGACTGGACCCGTCCGGCACGTGACAGTAGATGTCTTATTTTTTCTCTTGCATTTAATAAAATTTAAAGAGTTGTTTAATAAAATCAAAAAATAGTTAAATTTGTCTGAACGCGACCGTGGAATACTCCCCTACATAAATCTGTAGCACAAATATTATATTTTAAAATTAGTTTTATAAAAATCGGCCCAGTACTTTTGAAATAAAGTGGTAAGATTAAATTTGCACTTAAATTTTATAAAGTAGTATAGAAAAATACATAACAAGTGAGGGTTGTTGTAGGTAAAATAATTTTTTTAAATTTTTATTGTTCATAAGTCATAAGTGTCAAATCAGGTGTTTTGAGAAAGAACACAAAAGACACAAACATTCTACAATTACACCAGGCTTACGATCGCGACCGCCGAAACGGAATACATTAGTTTGCATGGTACAATAAAACCAGGTAGGCTCATGACGGAGAGTGCAACCGCCGATACTGTCAAAACGAAACGGAATACATTAGTTTGCATGGTACAATAAAACCAGTGTCAGCATGTTGTAACTTTGAAATTTGCGAAGTTGTCGAAATTATCGATAGTCGGTATGTTATAACACTTTCGACAGGCGATATTTGCGATAAAATATCACTTTGATTTACATAACATTTAACATAGAGGTGTTAAATAATGATTTTAAGTTAGTGAAATAATAAAAGTATTGGCTCTAATAAAAGTTTATATCGCACTTGTTACGTTAAAGTGAACAACTCAAAATTTCCAAATTTTGGTTTTTTGCAAGAAAATAATGTACAGTGGTCATCTCTACCCACTGTAAAAATCGTTGTGTTTTGTCTAGTCTTTCGTTAAAAAACCGTTATAACTCTCTCTTTGTTTTCAGAACAACTTCTTTAGACTAAACTAAAGAGTAACCTTTTAAGTTGTCTCCAAGTGTTTGAACAAATTGGTTCGTTAGTGTATCACATAAAGTGTAACATTTTTTATTGTGCCTATTTACAACATATAACGGTTTGTTTAAGTTACGTGTTATTTCGGTTTATCACTCTTTGGTTTCATTAGGTAAGTTCATTCTACTGTGTTATATCGTATTGTCACCATTATGATGATGAATTCGTTACTGTGGTCATTTTGATAAAAAATAAAGTTTTCTTAGTGTGTGCTTACATTGGGTAGTTATAACTGCAACATTTCCGAGTTTTTATGAGAAAGTGGTGAGAAGAATGGAACGCGGAAAAAACTTTCCGTCTGTTCTTCTCCTTCGCCGTTTTTTATGCGTAGCTTTCTATGAGAATTAATCTAACATAATTACATTGTGAAAAAAACGAATGGCAATTCCAAAAGAGAATCAGAACAACTTTGTCAATTACACTGTAAGTACGTCAAAATGACACAGAAAAACACCAAGACACCCCAACTTAATTTTGGGCTGCAGAACACAGTGGTATACTCCGTTTTAAAAGATTAGGTTAAAATCAAGAGATATTAAATTTTTAAGTTTGTATTGCGTGTGTGTCACTATTTAGTAATTTCATACGCCATTTTGATGTATTTTTCTTAAAACACCAACAAATCGCTTGAAGGAGAGAGAGACAATACAAACTTAAAAATGGAATGTCTCTTGATTTTAACCTAATCTTTTAAAACGGAGTATACCACTGTGTTATGCAGCCCAAAATTAAGTTGGGGTGTCTCGGTGTTTTTCTGTGTCATTTCGAAAGTTAAAATTTTACTTACAGTGTTATAATTCCCCAATGTAAAAGATGAGTTAGCAAACAAACATGATTGTTTGTTTAATTCATTGCACAAAATTACTATCATGAAATTAAAACTATATAAATATTACCCTCGCAGGTTAATTTATGAAATACTTAATTTTTGTTGTTGCTGTTTCAATGACAATCCGTGCACAAACTTAGAACACTATGCCAATACAAAACTTTTAATGGAAACAACCAATATAAGCGGTGATAGTTCTTCAGATCCATTTAGCGGCAGTTCAGAGGACGATTTTTATCCGTCTGAAGTTACTGCGAGTAGTTCTTCCGAAAATGAGTCACAGGATACAGTTGCTAAAAAAAGAAAATGTTCCAGATACAAATCCCAAAACAAAAAGCAGAACCTTCAAAAACGTTTAAGAAACTCTGGACTCTCGTACACATCACAATCTTCTTCCAAAAAAAAAAATAAAAGAAAAAAAATACAACCGCCGTGTGAAGAAAAGTGTCGTTTCCATTGCAGCGAGAAAATATCAGAATCCTCACGCACTGAAATCTTCAATAAATATTGGTCCACTGGTGACTTACAGAGGCAAAAGGAGTTTATAGCTAGCCAAACAAAACCATTTAAACCAAAATACAGGTAGATTAAATTAAATACTCGCAGATTAAATAACGCCTTTTTCTTGGAAATAGACTCAACGCAAATTAGAGTATGCAAGACCTTTTTCAAAGCAACACTGTATATTAATAACAGAGTTATAGATACAGTCATAAAAAAAGGCGAACAAGGATTTCTAGAGATTGACCTTCGTGGGAAGCATAAGAACCATCCGACTGTAAGCACTGAAATTAAGAACAGTATAAGGGAATTTATAAAAAATATACCAAAAGTCGAATCCCATCATTACACGCTCAAGCAACACGCGAGTTCATTGAAAGCGGTAAAAGTATTGGACATGGACTATAAATAATTGCGAGAATCTGATAATTTAACTCGTGGAAGTAGAACTTTGTTCTACATGATATTCAAAGAAGTTTTTAATATTTCATTTTTTAAGCCAAAAAAAGATCAATGCGATCTTTTGAAAATGAAATCAGACGAAAATGAAAGAAATGATCTGAACGAAATTTACACTTTACATCAAGAAGAAAAGGAATTATGCAGAAAAGAAAAAGATCTGGACAAACAAAAATGCAATGTAGCTGTATACGATCTACAGGCAGTTCTTTAATTGCCAAAAGGATTTTCCTCAATCTTCTATTATAAAAGTAAAATAAATTGCTACAATTTTACAATCAGTGACCTTAAAGCGAAAGTTGTAGATTGCTTTTTTGGACCGAAACCGAAGGAAAGCGTGGTTCAAATGAAATAGGAACATGCGATCTTTTATATGTTAAAAATCTTGTACAAAAGTCAATTAATGTTCAAGATTTAGACTTAATATTTTATTCTGACAACTGCTGAGGACAGCAAAAAATAAATATATACTTTCAATGTATTTTTATGCGGTTCAGAAGTTCAATTTACGAAGTATTACACATAAATATTTAATTCAAAGCCACTCTCATAATGAAGGAGATAATGTACATAGTGTAATAGAAAGACAAATAAAAAGACATTTAGGTAGCAAACCGATATATATACCAGATCAATATACCACGTTAATAGCAACCGCCAAAAAGAATGGTCCACCATACACAGTTCACGAATTATCGCATAATGAATTTTACGACCTGAAGTTACTACAAGAAGAATGGGGTCAACATTTTGTTCTAAATGAGGCCAACCACAAAGTTAATTGGCGTAACATTTAAGTTCTACGCGTGGATAAGGACAACATTGACTCTTTTTTTTTTATAAAACGTCGTATAAGGACACAGAGTTTATAAAGTCAATGTACAAAAAAACAACTTAAAGTCTACTGAAGATTGGAATAGCTTTAAGTAAGTTTTTTTATATTACAAATAATAGAAAAATATTATTGTTTAGCTTTATGTATGTGTCTTTTCTTTTATACCCTGATAATTGTTATAATTTTTCAGAATAAATTTTTGTATGTGTGTATTTATACTATTGATGGTTAAGCCTTTTTCGTTCCGAAAACATAACTGATTTTTTGTAAACTTTTAATTATTTCAGCCTACGCTCTGTTTATTCGGAAAATTTGCCTTTATCAGAAGTTATAAAACGAGATATAGGGGACCTGGTCAAAAAGAACATTATTCCAAAGATTTTTTATGAGACATATTATAAATACTTAAAAGATACTTAATTTAAGTTTAATTTATTGATAATTTTGTTTTTTATAAGCAGTAAGTTTTGTTTGGAATTGCTGGATATGAATAGATATTATTTATTTTTATTAAACATTAATAAATTGGCATTCCTGTATTTTATTAATATGTTTATTAATTCCAGTGAGAATTTTCAGTTAAATAGGGACAACTCAAAATAACACCACTATGTTTATAAAAAAATTTCGGGAAAAGAGTAACAACTCAAAAATTTGTTATTTTCGTGCAACTACTTAACACATAAAAATGAAACAACGGTTACATTATTTTTAATGATATTTTCTTGCAATTACATTATTTTTTCCTTGTAATATATTATTAATATTTACGGAAACAGTTTTTTGTCTCAACTGAAAATGTTCAAATTTTGAGTTGTTACACTTTAGTGTAACATGTGCGATATGTTTATGGTTACCTTAAAACTGTTCAAATTAGATTCTCTTTATTTTTGCCAAACAATGTTATTTGTTGAAAAAAATTAATTTGTCATTTTTAGTGTAAATGAAATATTTATATTAATTAAAAATTAGAAAAAATATTGATTTACGTTATTTAACATGCCAAGTATCAGATAAAATGGCTTGAGTGTAGCTGTTTAATGTTCTAACATAACTTTGAAACTAACCATATCACCTCTCGAACGAAAATGTTACACATACTGCCAGATCGAAAACTTCGCTTCGATGTTCGCTCCGACAGTGAAGTTACAACATGTCGCCACAGGTAGGCTAATGACTGAGAGTGCAACCGCCAATACTTTCAAAACGAAACTGAATACATTAGTTTGCATGGTGCAATAAAACCAGGTAGGCTCATGACTGAGAGTGGAACCACCGATACTGTCAAAACGAAATGGCAAACATTTGTTTGCATGCTACAATAAAAACAGGTAGGTGACCGCCGAAACCTTCAAAGCGAAGATTTTTATACTAATGGCTATGAGAAGGAAAGCTAAGTCAGTCATGAGCCTACCTGTTTTATTGTTCAATGTCTGCAAGGCTGGCGAGTTTAATAAAAGAAATAGATGCAAGAACATTCTAGCAAAAAACATGGCAAACAAAAGAAGCGCACAATTTGTAACGAAAGAAAGAAAATAATAAAAATTAAAATAAACTACAAAATTAAATGCGTAAAAGTCTTTGAAAATTGCAGTGTAAGAACAATCCAAAAATTTTCTGCTACGTATGCGGTGAATTTATTTTCGAAATAAATCGAGTCAATTTTACGAATTTGCTGCAAACGTCATATCTTCATTATTTTGATATTGCGGCTGAGAATACTGATGAACCATGGACACCAAGTATTTTGTGTCAATCGTGCAAATTAATATTGTCTGAGTGGAGCTCGGTCAAAAAACGATACATGAAATTTGATATTCCGATGATATGGAGACGACCGTTTTGTCAATTTAGCGATTGCTATTTTTGTCTAGCCAAAGTGACTGACGTTGGAAGACACAAACGAGTGATATACGCCACTGTCAGGAAGATTTCATTGCCAGTTCCTCATTCTGATGATGTTCTATATCCTACTTATCCCAATTCAACACGTAACAACAATCGAAAATCCGTCGATTCAGTGGAGTCGGGAGGAACCAATTTAAAAAAATTTTAAATCATCAAAATAACAATAAAAACGAAAATAAAAAATATATACGCAATGTAAACAATATAAAAAACAATGCAAATGACGAAAAGAAAAAGATAAATTAAAAATAAAAAAAACTTTATAAAGGGTGTTTTTTATAAAGTGATACAACTTTGAGTTGGCATCACTGCTTTATTTGACCACCCATTTAACAGCTGATAGTTGCGTTTGTTTAGTTTGCTTTGACATTTCATTATGTATCAACTTACACCAGAGCAACGCGTGCAAATTGTGAAAATTTTTAGTCAAAATAATGGTTCTGTTCGTCAAACTTATCGTGCACTTCGTCCATTTTATGGCGTAAATAATCGTCCTTCAGAGCTGCTAAATCGAAGAACAATAGATCGTTTTCGGACCACATTTACTGTTACTGATAATGTGCATCCCGTGAGACGCAAAACAGTGCGCACTGCAGAATCTGTAGCCGCTGTACAGAAAAGCATTGAAGATGATCCTAATCAATCAATTCGTCGCCGTTCTCAGCAACTGGGGTTGTGTCCTTCCACTTTATAGAAGATTTACGAAAAGATCTTAGCTTAAAACCTTTTAAGATTCAACTTGTGCAGGAATTAAAGCCAAACGACCATCGTATGCGCCGCCAATTCGGCGAATGTGCTGAAGCACAAATTGATATTGATTTTGAATTTTAATTTTTTTTATTTAATATTTATTTAAATTTCCATGGAAAATTTTATTTTCCGATGAAGCCCATTTTTGGTTGAATGGGTACGTAAATAAACAGAATTGTCGTATTTGGAGTGAGGAGGCTACAATTGATTTACTCAAGGAAACTTTTGACGAAAAAATAATTTCACGAAATAGCTCAATTAATTGGCCCCCAAGATCGTGTGATTTAACCCTACTGGATTATTTTCTTTGGGGTTATGTAAAGTCACTTGTCTACGTCGATAAACCACAAACAATTGAACACCTGGAAATCAACATTCGAAGAGTTATCGGCGAGATACGGCCACAAATGCTGCGAAAAGTTTGTGAAAATTGGTGTTCCAGATTGCGCCTTGTACGCGCCAGCCGTGGCGGCCACATGGCCGAAATTATATTTAAACATTAATGTCATTTTTATCCAATAAAGCCCGTTTTATTGATATTAAAAATATATTATGTACTATGTTTTATTATGATTTAAACTTGTATCACTCTATAAAAAACACCCTTTATTACAACAACATTTCCTTTGTATTTATATGACAAATAAAATAAGAAATAAATTCATAAATAGACAATCACTCAATTTGAGTGCTTTCGTCCTCTTAAACACAACTTTTCTTTTTCTCAATAGATTTCTTCAACATTATCTTCTTTTTTACAGAAAACTACAGGGTTTAAGCAACATTTATCAAAACTAACAAAATATTTTGATTTCTTAACAAAATTTGCAATTACGAGGGCAATTTGAGAAGTTAGTGAATTTTTGTAATTTTCCGCGTAGTAACTTTAAATGGAACACTGATACTGTCAACCACCCAATCAGCTGAAATTCATCTTCTTTGTAAAATTAATCCATATGAAAGACCTCACATCCAAATCAATAGAAAATTTATCTATAGTACAAAACATTGCCACTCAAAAGAAATTTAATACAAATATAACTATTTGGACCATTAAATATATATATATTTTTTTTTTAAGCACATTGATGTAACTAACAAAATAATAAGTATTTACTTAACCAATATAAAATTCTAAAAGACTGACAATCATCATTCCCGTGTGTTCTAATTATCACTGAACTCAAGCCACTGGCATCAAAATTGTTAGTGATGGGACTTCGTTTTTTATTGAAATTGTAATTTTCAATGATTGGAATTCCCTTATAATGAGAAAGCTGTGAAACTATTACATCTGAAAGCATTTTCCAATCATGCTTTGAAAACGCTTGTTAATTAAACTACAAATAAACTAACTACATGTACTATTATAGAAAGCTTACTGTTTTCTCGTTTCGATACATTTTTACAACACAACTAGTAAATTCATTACGTAGACAAGTGTTTTCAAAGCATGTTTAGAAAAGGCTTCAATTATTCTATTGTAGGTAAGCTAACTCCAAACACTATTACAGAATGGCTGATTGGGTGCTCGTAACTATTGTTCTTCATCGGCCGCAAGCTGACAAAGAAATCACTTTGCAACCCCTGAAAATAATGCATATAATCTGTTTGTTAGTATATAAATACTTAATTTAGGTTGCAATATGATTATTGCAACCGAAACTTATTAGGGCAATTCACGATCTTGTTGCATCGTTGCAAATGCAAAATAAACAGCTTTTACAAAAACAAAAAGCATATGTAGCAAAAGCTTTTCAATGCTTTTTGTTTTTGTAAAAGCTGTTTATTTTGCATTTGCAACGATGCAACAAGATCGTGAAGTGCCCTATTATTAATTCGCTTTATTTTGGTCTATATATGCTTTTTAAGTTTGACATTTTCTTCAGTTGTTGTATTTGTCAACGTTTTTGAAAAATTTGATTTTACTCAAACCCCGCTATTTTACAAAAACCACCGCTACTTGAGGTGAGATTTTAAAAAGGAACACTCTTCTTTTTTTCTGTTTTTTCTGCTGGAACTTCGTTTGCAAACAAGAAAAATAATGTATGGATTGAGTATTTAACATTTTAATTTTTGAGTTGTGTTAAAGGAATTTGTTGAACATTCAAACAATTACATGCATGTACTTATTTTATTAGATATCGCTAAACAAAGTTTGCAAATTTTCACATTTGTTGTATTTGTCAGTAGCTTTTTATTTTCACCACTGTGGCATTTTATTTTCAGAGTTGTCCACTGTCATTGTTTTTGTCACAAATTTACATGATTTGAACAAATATTAAGGCTATAAAATAATAAGGCAGTTCTTATAAAAAAAGGACGTAAGGAACATTTCGCTGCATCCTGGCGATGCACTAGTAGCTATTCACTCCTACCCTATATCCCCTGTTTACTCCCCATACCCTCCCTATTCATCCCATATCTCACCTCTCCTATCCCACACCTAGTCCCTCCGATGGGCCGAATCAAGGTTTTATGCGACCCGTGCCGAGGATTTGCTAGGCTGGAGGCCCATTAAAAATAGTCCAGTCTCAAACGGAGCGTAACGGATACCAGGCGCCCTCTGGTACTATCCAGCCTTACCCGCGCACAGGGACCTCTGTGGGGGTGGACCTTCTTTTGACCTACACTCGTGGGAATTATATGGAAGAACCAAATAAACAAAACAAACAAAAAGCACCAGCGGCCGCCGGTGGACAGTGAGGAGCAATCCTCACTGCGTGCCGCCAGCAGTCACACCTCCCCTATGGTTGGAGCAGGCCATAGCGGTTGCAAAGCTACTGCCAAAGATGTCACCGGGGCGGGAGCAGGCCTCGGTATAAAGACAACTACTGCCAAAAAATCCACACTACTGCGTAGGGGTGCCATAGTCGATGCAGACTCGGACCACGATAGCGCAAACTCAGTTGAGGACAGGCTTCTCCTCTCTCCGGATAAGTCAGCGGGTTCCAGCTCCTCTCGCAAGGAAGGGCCCAAGACCAAGTCAAAGGAGGGGTTGAAGGCCAAGGCCAACTACAAAGCGGCCCTTAAAATCTGCAGCCGGCTGTCAGGCAAGATTGATCTCTCTTCCAAAGAGAAGGAGTCGCTCGCCTGGGCTAAGCTGAAGGTGGAAGAGGGTCGCATACACTTTGCGAGCAGACCAAGCTTTGCACCTACGACTTCGCAGTTCGCGAACAAAGTAGAAGAGCAGGCTGCTCAAAAACGCCAAAGATCGGTGGAAAGTGCGAAAGTCGGAGCTCCAGCAAGCAAACGACAGAAGCAGAAACCGACCAAAAACACAATCCCGCAGCCTAAACAGGAGGTAAGAACCAAGGCCAGTGACGTGACTAAACGACACCTGATCGTAGCACTGATCGACCGGAGTGATCCCCAAGGCAAAATGACCCTCGAGAGATGGAAATACGTAGAGATGAAGCTTCTCGAGGTGATGTTCGTGAGGTTGGAAGCCCAACCTGACGCTCCCATGCCCAAATTCGATGGAGCGGGCTGGCTCAATGGGGTTAAGATCCTAAAGTGCAACGACGATCCAACTCTGCACTGGGTGAAAGCAGTAACCCCGACACTCCAAGGCCTATGAGAGGGTGCCTAACTGGAAGTAGTGGACAGGACTAGTATCCCGTCCATGCCAAAAGCGAAGGTTCTCTTCCCAAGAGTTGTGCCGCAGGAGTCCGCACTGAAGCTTCTACAGAAGCAAAATCCGGACGTGACACCAGCTGATTGGAGAGTGTTGAAGGTTGCTGATCCACTACCTGATAGTAGCGGGGGGCAGCACTACATCCTCCAAATCAACAAGGAGGCAGAGGATATCCTCTACGCGCGGTACGGGAAGATGGCGTGGGGCGTTGGTAGTGTTTATCTGCGCCTCAAAAAGCGCCACCCCAAGGACAACAACAGCAACACACTACAGTCCGGAGAGGTGGAAAAAGACCTCGGCCTAGAAGCCGTAACCGACGAGTCCTTGGACTCAGTCTGGAAGATGCGGGTGACGGAGGCATACTCACAAAAGTTGACCCCGTAAAGGAACATTCAGCCTAATGGAGTTGAAGGTCCTTCAAATAAACCTGCATAAAAGCAAAACCGCCAGCGCAGAACTCCTTCTCGTATTGGAGGAAGGAGGCTACGATGTGGCCTTAGTACAGGAGCCGTGGATTGCCGCGGGCAACGCGGTATCTGGCCTAAAGTCACAAAACTTCAACACGTTTTTCGCAACAACAGTAAGTAGAACAAGAACAGTCATCCTTATAAGGAAAGGCATCTATACTTATCTAATGTCTCATTACAGCACTGACGATCTCACCGTCGTGGCGCTAGAGGGCCACTTTTTAAAACAAACGATCCTGGTCGCCTCATACTACATGGCGTCACATGACGTCGACGCACCACCAGACGAGCTACAAAGAATGGTAGCAATCGCCGGCGGGAAGAACCAATCAGTTGTCATCGGAGCAGATGCCAATGCACACCACCCAGTATGGGGCAGCCCAGACATCAACGATCGAGGTGAATCCCTACTTAACTTTATTCTACAATATAAACTTAGCGTAGCTAACATCGGCGAGGAACCCACGTATGTAGGCCCCACCTCGTCGAACGTGTTAGACCTAACAATATCCTCCGACAACAACACTCTGGTCACAAATTGGAGGGTGCTAGCACAGCCCTCCTTCTCTGACCACAATTATATTAGCTTTAGTATAAGCTTTAACTACACTCCAGCTCAAAAGATCTTTAGAAGCCCCAGAAACACTAACTGGAACCGCTTCAGAAGCATCACTGAGACCAAATTACCAGCTACTAAACAAATTAATACGGAAGAGGGCATTGAATGGTCCCTGAAGATTCTCTCGGCCCATCTTCTCAAGGCCTATCGTGCCTCTTGTAAGCCCACGCGAACAAAGCGTAAGATCAGACCACCATGGTGGAGTCCGAACCTTACAGAGCAAAGACGCGACCTAAAAGATTTCTTTAAACTAGCTCAAATAGCTGACCAAGAGGAAATTTGGGGGGAATACAAATGTAGGCTCAAACTTTTTAAAACAAACGTACGCAGAGCAAAAAGACACTCGTGGAAGAACTTCTACTCAAACATAGAAAAAACTACGGACACAGCAAGGCTCAGGAAGCTACTCTCAAAGCAGCCCTCCATTCAGAGCCAGCTACGCAAAGACAATGGCCAGTGGACGGAGAGCAGTCAGGAATCCCTCGAGGTGCTTTTAAAGGCGCATTTTCCTGGCTGTACCGAAGCTCCAAGCACTGCTACAATACGAGGACACAGGACAACCCCGCTACAGGTTCCACACGACTTAATAACGTCGGACGGAATCGTATGTGCTATAAACTCGTTCTCGGGATACAAATCTCCGGGACCAGGCGGTATAATTCCTGCGATGTTGCAAACGGCTGAATCGCGAGTCGCCCCATGGCTGAAGAATATATTTAACGGATGCATCAGGCTAAACTATGTACCTGTGGCTTGGAGGACAGCGAGGGTTGTATTCTTACCGAAGGCAGGTAAGAGCAGCCATCCCTGTCCGAGAGACTACAGGCCAATAAGTCTGACCTCCTTTGTACTCAAAACGCTCGAGAAACTGATTGACTTGCACCTAAGAAACAATTCAATCCAGTTATCAACCAACCAGCACGCATACACGAAAGGGAAATCGTTTGAAACGGCACTACATTCCCTAGTAGTAACCATAGAAAAAGCCCTCCACCACAAGGAATACGCACTCGGGGCGTTTCTAGATATCTCAGGTGCATTCAACAATGTATCAACCACCGCAATCCTTAGTGGATTACGTGGAATAGAGGCACCACCGGCAATAAACCTATGGTTAGACAAGTTGCTAAGCTGCAGAAAGGTGCGGGCTGAGTGGGGCACTAAATCCATGGTAAGGGAAGCTCGCAGTGGGACACCCCAGGGAGGGGTCCTCCCGCCACTACTATGGAATCTTGTAGTTAATGAACTACTAGAAAAGTTCGCAGGTAGAGCCCCGAGGATAACTGCCTATGCAGACGACATAAGCATTATTATAGTAGGGAAATGTCTATCAACAGTAAGCTCCATAATGGAGAGCACACTTAAAGATGTACTTAGATGGTCAATTTCAGTCGGTCTTAGTATTAATGCAGAGAAAACGGATCTGGTTCTGTTCACGAAAAGGTACAAGATACCACAGTGGATACCACCGAAATTGAACGATATACGTCTCATCCCGAAAACTCACACAAAATATCTAGGAGTCGTCCTGGACAGCAAGCTGTCATGGAAAACCAACGTGGAAAAAAGGGTGAAGAAATCCACCATTGCACTATACACATCCAAAAAGATGCTAGGCAGTACTTGGGGTCTCTCACCCTTTCTGATGCACTGGATCTATGTAACGGTAGTGCGTCCTATTCTACTCTATGGGATTATTGTGTGGTGGCCGGCTGTGAACAAATCAACATTCCTCAGGCACTTGGAGAAAACTCAGCGGCAGGCAGCGCTATGCATCACTGGGGCACTGAAGTCAACTCCAACTAAAGCTCTTGAAACCATTCTAAGTATGGACCCCTGGAAATACACGCAAAACTAATAGCCGGAAAAACGGCACAACGCCTTACGGCAGCAGGCAGCATGCACATTCAAAATTTTGGACATTGTACAATCGGAAAGGATCTACCTAGTAGCACGGACTACATGGTGCCTCGCACGATAGTCAATTCCAAAGCACGAACTCTTTTGGGACCAAATGACTGGTGCAAAGGTATAAAACAAGCACAGCAGGCGGTCAACATATTTACCGACGGCTCCAAAATGCCTACGGGGGTAGGTGCGGCGGTGTATTGCGCAGAGCCTAATATAAGGCAGCCATATAAACTGCCGAACCACTGCAGTATCTTCCAGGCGGAAATATTTGCCATAAGGAAGGCTGCTGAGATAGCCCTCAGCATGGATACACAACACTCTAACATCAACATTTTCGTTGACAGTCAAGCGGCGATCATGGGCTCCGCTAGCATCAAGTCCAAAAGTGTCTTGGCTGGCAGAGATGCACTAGATGCACTATGCGCTTGGAAAAGAGTGCGCATCTACTGGGTCCCTAGCCACCAGGGCATTGAGGGAAACGAGATGGCAGATGGTTTAGCAAAGGAAGGCGCCGGGCTGGAATCAGAACTCGCAGAACATGTACTTACTCCGCTACAAGAGTTGCACAGGAACCTCGAAAAAAGAGCCACACTAGCAGTGAATCGTAGATGGAGAGATACGACATCGTGCAAAATCTCGAAAATCATGTGCAATGCACAATGCGAAAAACGAACTCTGTTCATCTTGGCACGCCTGCGCACAGATTGCAGGACACTAGTGGGCATGCTCACTGGTCATTGCATGACGGCAGCCCACGTGAGGAAACTTGGCATCACCACGGATGACAACTGCAGGAAGTGCAAGGAACCAGGCACAGTGGAGACCCTGGAGCACCTACTATGCACATGCCCCGCCCTACTTAGATCGAGACTAAAATACCTAGGCTCATCGACATTCCCGTCGCTTAAAGATGTAGCCAGGGTGTCTCTAGAATCCCTCGTAAGGTTTGCGAACTCAACGCAAATCTTTAAAGACTTTTGAACAAACACAAAGGTTCCTTTTGTTCGCCTGAATTGGTCTGAATTGGTCTATATGAGCCTTCACGAAGGCATCCGGTTTAACCTAACCTAACCTAATAAAATTTTAAAAAAAATATTCAACTAACAGTACAGTAAGTATAATTCATAATAATAATAACATCCTGCACCTTACCGCAGTTTACCTAAAATTTGTTATTTTTTCGTTCATCCAGACGTTACTAGACAAGGATGTTTTTCTGATACTAACACTTGAACTTAGAATAGATAAAAGGAACTAAAAATTCCAAATTAAATAAATTAACAAAAGGCCAACACCATCTCAAATGTCGCATTTTTAAAGTCACAGTTAACAATATTATTTGTTCGAACGTTACGTGGCGAATGTTACACATTTTTCCATTGTCGTTCAATTAGGTAATTAGGTAGTTAAGTTATTATGTAATTTAGTAAGTAAAAACAAATTTAATATTCACATAGCCCATAAAGTCTGCGTTCACCTGATTAATTTGTTTAAGTGAATAAAAGCACAATGTATAATATAATATAATATAACAAATATAATTCAGCAAAATTTTTTATTCATGTATTTCTTCTTAACATTCTTAAGTTTAAAAAGCAATAACAAAAATAAAGATTTTTCTCTTCATTTATGAGATAACGGGAACAATAGGTAAATGTAGCATTATTTATTATAGCAAATTATAGAAACAGTAAGGACAAATAAAATTTAGAACTTTGTTGTGTAGACACGTTGTCTTAATTAGAGGCCTGCGTAGGTGCATTTAAAACCGGCTTCAAAACATTTGTTCATTTCACACTACACTGCACTGTCTTGCTTGCTGCAAAGAAATCATGTGTGTGAATGCAGCGAAGACGAACAAAACATGATAGAGCAATAAAAAACAGATCATAGATATTGTTGATCTAAGATATCGTTGTCAGAGAGCTCACTGCAGTCAATGCAACGAAAGCTTGTTCACTGGCAATAGATGGTTTATATCAGAGAACGAATACGGTGCTGGCGCGAACACTAGGTAAAAATGGGTCACGCATCATTATTTAACAGTGCTAGGAGGTTGCTGATTTCGAATCTGAAGTCAGAATTTTTTAAAAAAAAATGTTTAGTAGGGTTGCCACCTATTTTTTTTATTTTTACAAATGCGATGCTGTTGCGAACATCAGAATTTAAAAATTATGTGTTTTTTTTATAATAGGGCTGCCACCTAATATTATGTATTTTTAAAAGTTTTAAACATCATTTAAGAGTTTTAGGGGGTCGCTGATTTAGAATTTGAAGTCAGAATTTTAGAATTCAAGATGGTGTATAGGGTTGCCGCCTTAATTTTTTGTATTTTTATAAATTCGGGGCTGGCAAAAAAAAATGGTACACCAAAAATGGGTCGCTGAATCCGAATCCGTGGTCAGAATTTAAAAATTATAAAATTTTGAAATAATAGGGTTGCCACCTAATAATATGTATTTTTAAGAGTTTTAAACATCATTTATCAGTGTTAGGGGGTCGCTGATATCGAATCTGAAGTCAGAATTTTAAAAGTCAAGATGGTGGTAGACCTATTATTTCAAAATTTTATAATTTTTAAATTCTGACCACGGATTTGGATTCAGCGACCCATTTTTGGTGTACCTTTTTTTGTTGCCAGCCCGGATATCATAAAAATGCAAAAAATTAAGGTGGCAACCCTATCCACCATCTTGAATTTTAAAGTCAAAGCAAGTTTATGTTGTCTTTGTCTTCTTCGTAGTTCATCGTTGTTTTTGATTTTTGTTGTATTCTTAGGCTTTCTAAAGTGTAGCCTAAAGTAAAATTAAAAGTTTAGTGGTAATGCAAATTTATTACCATTACATGAGGTGGTTAGTGGTAATGGAAATTTATTTTGCATTAATGGTTTGATTGTTAATCATTTGTTTGATTGTTATTGTTGGTTCTGGAGACCATGGTGTAAGAATAATAAGGTGTTCTCATCTCACGCCTTATTTTAACAATTGAAAGGGTTTCATATAAAAAATTTAAAATGAAATGCGAAAAAAAGGCAGCCTATTTTTTCTTTTTTTCCGACTGAGGACACCTTATTATAATTAAACCATGCTGGAGACATGCTATTAAGTGGAACCAACTTTTTTTTTGTAAAAAAGCTACAGATGGCAATATCTCGAAAACAGAGTGACCGAAAAAAATAACATTTTCGGAATCACCGATCGATTTTACAATACATTAGATATGGATAGTGGCATTCATTGTACAAACAACTTTTCGTTATTTTTAAAACAGTGTTGTGTACACGAGCACTGACTTATCTACTTACACATTTTTCTTAATCCCGAAATAATTAACGATGATCTCGGGATCATTTTTTCGGGACTAATTAAGCCTCTAATCCAGTAATCCCGTGATCCCGTGATCCCGGGATCGACATCCTTAGTGTGTATATCACGTAAAAACTCCAAACCCCTGATCCAATTTTTACGAAATTTTCAGGGAAACGGTAGCAAAGTCTGGAGAATGTTCCTGTGAAGTCTGGTGCTGATTGTAAAAAGAGACGTGACACCTTATGTATATACCCCAAAATTTTCGATATCGAATAGTTTTTAAATAATAGGTCGCACAGCATCTGAATTCGGTTTAGTGAATCTTTAGAAAGTTATTAAATACATACTAAGGATGGTTTTTGCATTGGGAAAAAAGGACGTGGCACCTCCCATACAACTCAAATTTGATATATCAAATTATAGATCGCATAGATTCGGAATTCAGTATTCGACTACAATTTACACGTGCCGTTTCACTGATAACATTTTAAGAGCGTAAGACAAGGGGGCGTGGTAGTAACACGCCGGGTTTCAGCTAGTTGAACTGAAAAATTGGGAAAATATCGAAACAAAAATTAAATTTAAATTAATTCAAAATGAACGAATTTCTATTCGAACGATTGCCTATTGAATGGCATGGGTTCTTCCGAATATTGAATTTTCGACAGCTGTAGTATATTGGGATCAACAACAGCCAATTTTCTAGCCTCAGGACAAAATCGGCTTCGGATATATCGCTGTCGTACTCATCTTCGCTATGAGGTTCACTCTCCTCTGGTGCAAAGTCATCATCACTATCTGAATCATATTCACCACTCACATCACTTTCATACTCATCACATCCATACTTCAAAATATACTCTTAAAAGTTTCAGACCGAAACGTAAAATATTTTTAAAGTTACTCTAAACACGTTTTTCTCGAAACTACGTTTTCGAAACTACGGGGAAGCACTGACTAAAAACTATTCAACCGATTTGGCTAAAAATTTCACGTTATTTTAGACATACATAGCAAGATCCGAAACTCAATCAATTTTTAAATAATAAGTTAATTTTTTTTTAAACAAATAAAAAATAAAGTTCGATTTTAACAACTTTTTTCAAATGTCCGGTTTTTTTTTATTCATAAAAATATGCATATTTTAGGTTAATGCACTACAATTAAGCCTACAGAACTATAATTTCTTTGCATTTTTTATTTCAGATGACTACGGAAGGCTGGGTGATTCCCACCACAACTTACCTTTTTTTCGAGGACTCTACTTTGAGATAAATAATTATAAACATATTAATGTAAAATTAAGTAAAAAAAAATTTCTTTGTACACTTTCAGACACCAATAAGAACATGTGAATATTTCAAAACGATCGCATTTTTTCTTATTTAAAAAAGTAATGAAAATACGTAAAAATTTCGGTCGTCACACTGCGTTTTTAGTGCATACGATATTTGTATCATGTAATGTCCTTTCTTTTCTAAAAACACGTAGATTTAACTGTAAAGACCATTGGGATGTAAGTTGTACCATTTATTTAACATCTTAATTTTATGGAAATGAAACAACCTCGAAGAGACTCTCAAGAAAATCTAAAAGCCATAAATTGCTCATCCGTTGTGCAGGACTTTAACTCATTGATAAGATTAGTAGATCAATCGTCGATCTACAACCTTATTCCTTAATAAAAATCTAAAAAATTGGTATAACCTAAATTTGTGACGTATGTTGGGCTATGATGAATGCCATAGCAACGCTTATGTATTTTATTGCCAGTTTTATCTTTGAATATTTGAATTTTTTTTTTAAGTTTAAATTTTATACAATAAAATCTGTAAAATATGTAAAATTTTAGTTTAAAATACTTTTTTTTTTAATTATGTAATTCTATGGAAATTAAAAAAAAATACGTTTTGTAGATTATCTTACGATATATTTATTGAACGATTATAGACTAAAGAAAATACCTCTAGCAGGTGGATGACAAAATTATTTGCTTCATTTTTAATTGTTGGTTATATTGTTTTGAATAACTTTGGTTTGCTACCACATCTGATAGCTTAAAAGTTTTGGCTATTGATTAAAAATAGTGTTTACAATTGTGCTTTCAGGTGTGGTAAAAATACTTTTAAACCATGTTGTGAATAGTTTCACAATGTAAAAATATGCAGTGAGCGTCAAAATAAAGTAAACACCGTTTTTAATTGCACGCATTTTTTAATTATAAAGATGAAAAGTTATATTGCAAAAGTTATTGGCATATTAAGAAGTGGATTATAAAAAAAAAGCAGATGCGTCGCTGGACACATGAGAGAAGCAAAGCTTTTTTGCAATTTCATAAGTTTTATAATTTAATGGTTTTTTTATTAAAAAAATTTTTAAATAAAAAAATTTAAATAGCATAATGTTAACTTAAAACAATAATATTCCCACCAGTAAATTTAATTACCTTACATTATTATTTTACATTCATTTTTAATTATTTTGTAAATGTTAATGAAATTATTCGTTTTTTATATATAAAATATCAAACATATATTATATATTGTAGATTCAGTATCATCGATATTTCTAGCAAATATTACATCAATAGTTGTCCTAATCGTGTTGTGCAAATATTTGGATCGCTTATCATTCGCAAATTGTATCAAAACGGCATTGTTTAAGACCTAAAATTTTTATGAAATTGATTTTTTTTATATTTCAAAATTAAAGTCTTTTGACGTTATTTTTCACTTCTTAAAAAAAATCGCTTTTCTTTATACTCATTTATCACGAAAATACTTTTTTCGGCATGGTGTTGTAGAAAAAAAAACTATTAAGCCTATTATTAATAAAACTATTAATTAAAACTATTAATCATCTGAAAATTAAATATGCTATTCATAACATCAGTGGCTATCGCTGGAACTAAAATCAAAGTTTAATTTCAAAAACATCGTATATTTTACACTTAATAACCGATAGAAAACAAGCTACTTTAAGAATTAAATTGTACAACGCGTCAATCTGTCAATTTTTAATATTTTTTCTAGTGCCAGCCATAACTGCACTCAGTGATAAAAAATGTTCTTGGTTTTAATTTTTCAGATAAATACAAAAGTCCAAATCTACAACACCGCACATGCCCCTTTTCCTAGAGAGCGTCGCATTGAGCGCCATTTTGAACAAGATTGACAATTTTTTAACTAAAAAATATTTTTTTTATGATGAATGAGTGTTGCAATCAATATACCTTAAAAGTTTAAATATCGTTGTTTAATATTTTATTTTTTTTAAAAAAATCCTAAAAACACCTTAAATTTTCGAGCGCTAGACCACCGACCTTGCCTTAAGTGCCTATGAACATTCATGTCTGAATTTGCAATTAAAATCTACACTTAAAAAAATTGGCACCTTGTGACAATTTTCAACCCGTCCAATGGAACCTTGCTACTTTTGTTGTTTGGATAACTAATGCACAATGGGTCTGTTCATGATGCGCAAACTGCTTTTTAGCATAAACCACCAAAACAACCAAAAGGCCCACTTTGCAGCACTGCAAACGTCAAACATTCTAAAATGTAATTTTTTTATCAAGTGTAACTATTCATTCGCATCAAAAAAATTCACGCTTTTTTGATTGCTTAAAAAATGTCTGCAAATCGTGATGCATTTCAACAGGTCCATGGTGTAAGAAATAGAGGTGTTAGTGAGATTGACACTTCTCTCTCAAAATGATAAAATTATGTTTCCTCGCTCTTGTCAAAAACAGCTGATGGTGAATTGCAATGAAAACAAATTTTCTGCGTCTTTCTGCAATTTTATAAGATTTTTACTAAGATTAAAGTGGCCAAAGCTTCATGTCGGCAGCACCTTCCAGCACACGTTTCTGATAAATTGGCCAAAACATTCAATGTCAAACTTGGCAAAGCGGCGAAGACAACTGCAATAACTTTTTGTCAACACAACACGGCACAATTAATTGCATTAAATATTTATTAATACTTAATTCGCACAATGAAAACTATAGCACATCATCTAGCAACTCAAACAAATAACACAATTTAACAACTATCAACAGTTCCGCTCTTTCGCTCACAATTTTTTGACAGAAGCAAAGAAATTCATGGTGTTGTCAAAAACTCACTAAAACCTGGTTTTCTTACACCATGAACAGACCCAATCAGTTATTGTGATCTGCTGCATCATAGCTTCACGCATTCACAATAGAATATGTAGGATAGCTAATGCACAATCCTTTTAATATATTCTTGTCATACACTGCAACATAGCTTCAGTTAATACTTAATATTGAATGAACTTAATAACGGTGTTTCGATTAGATGGTAGCGTGCTGTACTATCGATCGAAAGGATGCGTGTTCGATCCTCACTGCTGTCATAGAAATATTTTTAATTTTATATTCTCTTGTAATTGACGCAAGCAAAAAACAATTCTAAGAAAAAGGAGTATGGAAAAATGCCGTTATTGAGATTTGAGACTCAAGCAAATCATAAAACGAGGCGTAAAAAGCTTCGCTTCAAAAATTATGATAAAAATATATATAACACATTCAAAAATATTTAATTTAAACTTTTCCGACATCCGATTTTACGCGTCAAAAAAGTAAACAGTGGCAACTCTTTTTTTCGTTTTATTTCGATTTTATTTGTCTTTACAGAAGTCAAATACAATACAAGTGCAATACAATAAAAAAGCTTTTTTATTATTTTGTGAAAGTTTGCTGTGCCTTAATTATTTAAAAAGTCAAACAATACCATAAACTTCCCTAGAAACACGAAAAATCATACTTGATTTAAAAGAAAAAGGCAAGCCTTTGCGTGAAATCGGCGGACAATAAAAACCGTGGATAAATACTAAACCTCTGCACGAGTGCGCTTGAAATGCATTTCAGAACACTGATTTATGGAGCAAGCATTGGTTATATTCGGCTTTCATTAATTAGAACAAACGTAACACTACAGAGAGCACTCGTCGCGTGAGCGGAACAAAAACAAAAGAAAACCGAATCAATGTTATGCTTGAGTCGACAGAGAAGAAAGCAGCAGAACGAAATGACTTGAAAGTTATGTGATGAACAGCAGAACGCTTGGAGTTATGCTGTTTTGTTTAGGTTTCATAGTTTCTGCATTTCCTTCTGAAGTAAAAATTTTCTAAAACGCCAAAAAAAGGGATTTTCTTATTATTTATTGAAATTATACTAAGAGACTTTTTTATTTATTATAAAAATTCAATTCAATTTTTTGAAGCGAAGCTTTTTTTAATTTTTACAATATTTAATTCAATAAAAGTTATTAAAGAATTAAAATAAAATTATTTTTAAGTAACAACAAAAAAATTGATTAAATTTTATTGTGTTGCTTATGGGGATATTTTCTTGTTGTTTTTACTTTTACTATTGGTGGTAGTTTTGTTGATTATTGTTTCTTGCATTCTTATGATGTTGGATTGTTGTTATTGTTGTTTTTTCTGCTGATGATTATAATGATTATTAATTTGCAAATATGATTACTAGTAATGATGTGATTACGTTTGTTGTTTGCGTTGTTGTTTATGGTAGTATTGGTGTTGTTGTTGGTCTATTTCGATGATGTTTATGTTTTTCATTGTTATTATTTTGTGGTATATCTTAGTAAAACTGAATGATCTACTAGAAAAATGTGATTTCGGAGGGTATTTCTTCAATCATTTCGAATCTAATTTTGTAGAAATATTTAAGGTAATTGAAAAATAACGCCAGTATTTTATGCCAGGGCCTTAGTAAATTTTTTTCAAAATTAAAATATAGGGACAATTATTTGTTTCATTTCAATTTTACGTTTAGTTTTTTATATTTTATATACAGTTGCGAACAAAATAATAGCAGTCGTCTTATATTCAGATATGTTTGGATAAATAATACTAGTATACAAATTTCGTATCGTAAACCCATTCTTATTCGTAAATGTCCGTTTAACCCTGGTTTCAAATCTGTACTCAGTTTCCTCCTATATTGTAACATTTTCAATTTACAGGGTGTTTAACTTTTTTGGCACGTGTTTAGTATTATTGATCTAGAATCTGAACTGCTCATCATAAAATTAAAAATATCATTTTGTATTTTAGAAAAAAAATCAGCTCTTCAATCCATATATCAACACTATCGTGTCATGTGCGGTAGCGGATCAAAAATTTTGAGATTATCCAACGAAATATCAACAAATTTTGTATCTTTTGTTTTACAATAATCGCCAGTGAGCTAAGCCATTTTGCAAAAACCTCCAAAATTCATGTTTTTCGTAAATATATTGGCTGGTGTAATAGTTTTTGCAAACTTAAAGTAAAAATTAAATGAAACAAATAATTGTACCTATACATTAATTTTGAAAAAAAATTTCATTAAGATCCCCTCCCATGGGTACGTAATCCTGACTACGGCCCTGGCATAAAATACTGGCGTACCTTAAATATTTCTAAAAAATTTGAGTTAAAATGATGGAAAAAATACCCTCCGAAATCACATAAAATAATACTTAAATTTGCAAAATATCACGATTTGAACAAAAAAATCGAAAATATGCGTATACAATATGCACTTATAACTCTTAAACATTCGCTAAAAAAAGGTAAAATATGCAATTAAAAATATTTTTCTTATTAAAAAATAAAAAATAAATATTGCATTTAATTAACAAAAAAATAATTAATTACATATAATAAATACATATAAAATTAATTTATAAAAAAAAATAAGGTGCATTTTAAAGTACCTAAAAATTTCAAGTGTTCTTTTTCCAAAATACTTCGTATTGAATTTTAATAGTTGCAAATCAAAAAAAGCAAAATATGCAAAAACCACATGAATTTATTGCATAAAAAATAAACGCATTAATATGCAAAAATAAGCATTTTTGTAAAATATGCAAAACCATGCATTTATTGCAAAATATTTAAAAATATGCACTAACTATTGAATGCCATTTAGAAGGAATTTTCATGATTCGCAAAGATAACTTAACCATTTGCGCTTTAAGATGCCCAGTAAAAACTTGCATTTGCATGAAATTAATAGCCCTTAATCTCTTTGCCAATGTTCTGCTGCGTTAGGTGTGATCGATGCTTTTCTCGCTGTTATCAATCAATTTTGTTTTATAGAACGAATAACATCGTGTTCTGGTAAAGCAAGAGGCGAACAAGTTCTGCTTTGAAGGCGAAGAGTGCTCTGCACTGCTTGGTTCTTGTCGTTTAATGAATTTGTTATTTTCTGCTTGACTTAACAGAGTTATGTTATGCTCTGAACTCGGCACTGTTGGCTCTACTGTCGTAGAAAAAACGAGTGCATTTGTGCAGTGGTTTAATAAATACGCAAAACACCATGAAATTAAGAATTTGTCTGGAGCTGGGAGGCCAAAACGAGTTGCTGATGCGGAGGTTCGTGCTATAGTAGAAAAGTCAAGGCAAATACAACTTCAAGTGCAGGTGAAATATCATAAGAAATCACGGAGGCATCAGGAAAACCAGTTAGCGCCAGAAGAATTCGTCACAAAAACGTCCTAATACATATTAAAAGTTAATCAGAAGAAGCGTTTAGAATTCGCCAAAAAGGACATTATTTAAAATTGATTATTTAAAGATACAACAGGAAAATATTCCACCTTGTGTCGAAAAATTAGCCTTACCGGACAACTGGATCTTTCCACAGAACAACGATCTTAAGCATACGTCAAAAATTGTATGAGAATGGCTACTTTATCGGACTCCTAGGACCTTTGACCATCCGCCGCAATCCCCAGACCTAAACCCGAAAGAGCACCTGTTTAAGCATCTCGATCGCAAAGTCAGACATAGGCAAGGAGGACCTTAAAAAGGCCTCAAAGGAAGAATGGTCCTAAATCTCCCCTGAGATGACAAAGAATCTTGTCGACTCGATGCCTAGAAGACTGAATGCAGTACAACAGTCCAAAGGAAAACAACCCATTTGCAACATTACTTTTTACTTTGTTTGTTACTTTTTTTAAAATAATAAAAAAAATAATATGAATAAAAACGGTGTTTGCTTTATTTTGACTCTCACTGTAAGTATTTAAAACAAAAATTCGAAATTTCGGCAAAATATTTGTATGAAAAATCATCACTTACCAAGCTTGCATCAAAACATATTTTAATCATATTGTTTTCTTAAAGTTTTTTAAATGAGCAAAATCTGGAACTTCAGCAAGATGTGACAATTGTTTTTTTTAAACAAACCAATCTGATTTTTGATTTCCAAGTGAAAATATTACTTGTTTTACTTGTATAATTTGTATTACTGGGGAAATTTAGATTATGTAAATATTAAGCTTGTAACATGTAGAAGGCATTTTTTCAGAATAAAACAAAGGTAATATCTGTAACTTCTAAGAAACGTGAAATGATTTTAATAACGGGTCGTTAACCCCTCTTTATCAAACGGCTTTTATAAGAATTACATATAGTGCATTATGCAAAGATATTATATTCTAGTTGAGCAACTCATGTGGTCAACAATTTTATCAATTTCAGCAAAGTAAGCAAACAATATGCAGAAATCAGTGAATTATAGTCGATTCGAACTGACAGTGAGTTGAGATGAAGACAGCAGTTTGTGTCATGATTATAGTTGGAGATTTTAGGCATGGTGAGAACCACCAGCCATTGAAAGGGGTGCAAATTATATTTCTAGCTCACTTCTAACGGGAGATATAGGTTGAAAACTGCGTCGAAAATAACTTCAACAAGCAAACACATGCATAAATAAACCAATTTAATTGAATTGAATTACTTAAAACCAGTGCGAATATAAAAACAAAACTTGCGAGATTAACCGCGGGTCATGTGTTTAGCTCGCGTTCTCTACGAATTTGTATACAATTTTGTTTAATTTATTGGTAGCTATTAAATGTAATTACTATGTTAAAAATAACCAGTCCGAATTTATCTTTGAGTAGAACGTGTTGTAGGTATATAAAAAACATGCTCATTTAATATATAAAAACATGCCTTATATATATATATGATTGCAGTTAAAAGCTGCCTTTAAACCGTGTTAACAAAAACAGTCAGGCCTGGCGATTGATGCTGTTGATATATGTCCGGACGACGGACAACAAAATATTGCCTAATTTAGCAATAGCTCGAAAAACGTTGACATTGCGTCGTCTTTGACTCGTTTTTTTAGTTTTTGTTTATACGTATTTTTGACGTTGTTGACGACACCCAAGAACTAATACTTAATATGTACTTTATTAACCCCATGCATTGACCCGTCGTAATTAATATGACATTGCTCATTGGTTAGTTGGTTAATTGCCTCACCAATCTACTGACTTACCAACGAATGCTTTGAGCTCGTAGTCGACACCACATGATTTGCCAGTATCGCCAGGTGCTGGTTGCAGCGACACTGAAGCTGGACAGTATGGAGGAACTTCAAAATAGAAAGGATATGCGTTAGGGCCGAGTTTTTTTATGAGTCTCTCTTGCAGCCTTGTCAAAGGACGTTCTGTTTCCGAGGGCGGCGGGTAAATTTGCTCATGTGCCAAATACAAATCTTTGCGGAACGTTAGTCCGAGCACATCCAGGTCTTCACGTCCATAACGAAATGCAGCTAAGACCTGTCCGAATACCTTGCGATCTTTGACGTATTCGGGATCAATAAATACCACACCATCGATAGGATCCACATGAGAGATGTGATCCACGAAGTCACGTTTGCCCAGATATACGGTAATTTTACCATTTGAGGAGCTTTTTTTGAAAACACGCGTCGCTTGACGCTTTGAACTGGCGTCGCCGTCTGCACCCGCCGCGTCCAGTTCAGGCGAGATATGTGCTCCTTGCTGTTGTTGTCGTGCGGCTCCTGCTACTCCGGCTGCTAGTGAGTTCATCGTTATAGTTTCAAAGCGTGTTTTGTGAGCTGGTGCGTTGCTAGTGTTTGAGAAATCGTTGCAAAAACTATAATTTTGTTGCTTTTTACGTTTCTTAGAATTGTATCTATTTGTATGACTATTCGTTGGATTTTCACTCTTTAGTTTTACTGTTCCCACACTGGACTGCTTTTCTCTGTTTGTTGCTACTGTATTAGTATCAGTACAATTTCAATGTACTTATGTTTGATCTAGCAAGTAAAGCAAATATTTAAATCAATGCGCTCCTAGCGATGACCAACCCAAAATATCGAAACAGACATCAAACGTCATTTTTTGATTGAGAAAAATATGACCACGGAATTTTTTTATGTATTCCGTGACGTCACTATAAGAACCTGTCAACCAATACATTCAGCTATAACGAGTAGTGCTGTAGTTGATAGAGCGCCGAAGTCTCTATTAGCCATGTTCACACTTCCAATAGCGCATCAAATCGTTTGACAACAATAGTCTTAATATGCCCATATTACACGATGTCCGTTTGCTCGGCGTACAAATAATTTTGTTGTTGTTTCCAATGAGAAACTGTCAAAAATTTTGGAGAATACAACAACATCCATGCAATAACCATTGTTACAGCCATTTTATAATAAAGTATAACTTTCACTTAAAATCCAAAAACTAACTGCTTACGTATATTAAACCATCATGTACATGAATTTAAACACATGAAGTGTTTTCAATATGCTCATACAGATTCACTTATATTGCATTCAATATTCAACTCCCATTTGTTGTATACATAAAACTTTGTTCATTTACGTAACTGTATCTTATGAAAACAGCTACGGTCAATTTTTATATATTTTAACCCTTTCGCCCCTACTGGGACTATATGTCCCAGAAAATTTGGCAAATTTGTGTTTGACCGGTATGGATGTATGTATGTTCCTCTGTTCCACCCTCACTTCTAAAATTCTTATCATAACTTGAAAAATGAGGTATCGCTGGAAGCGTTTTGATCGTCTGCTGGTTATTGACTATGTGACGTTACATTAAATTTAATATGGCGCTCTCTAGAGGACAGAATATATCCCAGGATATATAAAGGATAAGAAAATTCTCAAGTATGCCAAACATCTAATATTTTTGCTCTATATCGATAACTGAATCCAAAATTTACACATCTTTGCCTGTTTTTGAAATAAAACTCCGGGTCGAAAGGGTTAAGCTACGTTTTTACCTCTAAGCACATAAAGTCGATAAATGATTTTTAAAGCGTTTTCTCATATATATTGAAACTAATAAAATAAAATTAAAGCTGTTAAAATATTTGTTTGACTTAAGCCCATACATCATAAATTGAATTTACAACCATATTGTACGACCAAGTGTACGCCAAACAAACGGAAATCGTGTAATATGGGCAATACTCATTACGCTATTCGTCAAATTTCATTTTGTCTTGAACACCGAAGTTAGCACATCGCGATGACGAAAAATTTTTAGTGGCACCCCTGCTGGACAACTGTAACAAGTTTACACCCTCCAGGAAAAATCGGAAGGCTTCCATCTAAAAGTGATAAAGAAACATTCCCCACTGTATCTTTTGAAAGCTTAAGGGTAGTTTTGTATTTATATTGTTTCCTCACCGCATCTTTTGGAAGCTTAAGGGTAATTTTGTATTTATATTGTTTCCAAACCGCTTCTTTAAGAATGCATGTGGAAACTTTTATTTATTGTCAAGCAATGACAATAAAAAATATTAATATCATTGTTTTCTAGCCGCTTATTGTAGAATTCGATAGTCTAGTGGTAGCGCGCTCGACTGTCGCTCAGGGGTCCCGGGTTCGAATCCTGGCCGAATCCATTTTCATAACAAGGGAGAGGAATGTTTCCACATTAATTCTTGAAACAGGGGAGAGGACTGCTTCCAATTCACTTTTGAGGACAGCGGAGAGGTATGTTTCCACATGACTTTTTAACACAGCGGGGTGGAATGTTTCCCTCTAATGACATGCTATGTTAAAAAAGCAGTGGAGTGAGCAACAAAGGGGAATGTTTCCTACATTCCATGGAATGTTTCCTGGTAACATCCGGGAATGCTCACATTTCCTGGAGGGCATACACAACGAAACAGAATTTGGTGTTCACCAATACACTCTAACGCTGTCGTTTCATGGGAAACAAGGAAAGTTATATGTGTTTGTATGTCTAGCTCTTTTGCGGTCATAAAATAAACTCAACAAGAAAAATAAACACGCAACACAAAACGATAAAGTCAATGGAAGTTTTGAAAATAAATTAAAAATAGTGCATACGAAGTTTAATAATTTTTCTTTTTAGATTAACAAATTGAATAGCTACTGGTGAATACTTCGGACAAATTGTTTCAAAACAAGCAACTGCGAAAATATGCCTTTGATGTTCTGTGCTGTTCATGCCGATTTATTATTTTATAGTTGTTTGTTGGTTAAAATTTTATAATCATAATTCAAAATTTATCCGGAAGGTTAATATTTTATTAAACAAATAATTCAAAAACTTAAAACAATTGTGTTTATAATTTGGCATATAACAGGGCAGAGCTCTAACCTATCGGCTAGGGGGTAGGCTAACCACAACAGCATAGGGAGAAGGGGAGCTAGCGCCCAGCTGAATTCCTAATTGGTGTGAGCAGTTTAGCTATATTTTTTCTGATGGTTAACACATGTGTGGCAGAAAGGCATGCCAGATCACACGGATAAGAATCAGAGATGCAATCTTTGTGACATTTTGATCACCGCTTAAGCAATGGTCACAAGTTTTGTATGAACAATTTTATATGGACGTAACGCAAATCGTGGGACCGCTCGTATTATATACGCCGTATGTAACAGTTACTATTCTAGCTGGGACTTCATATTAAAACCGTATTGGAAGAAGAAGAAATTATTATATAAAGTATTTGCCACAGTAATTTGTTATTATTTTATTCCGTTCCTTCTTTTGCCACAATGTACTCAAGTTGAAAACTTTTTCAACTGAAAAAATCGTTCTACATAATTTGACGAGTGTTCACACTGGTCAAATCGTTCGTCAATCAGCAGAAAATCAAAATATTTTGATTTTCATGAAATGATTTGACAAACGATTTCATGAGTGTTCAGACTCGTCAAATCACCATCAAATCCAAATATATTTCTGTCGGTCAAATCGTGTGTCAAATCATTTGATAAGCGACATAAGGGCCCCTCGAACGATACTACATGTCCATCCGACCTGTCAAGTCATCACACATGTAGTACGTTTGTGTGCAAAAAATCAAGGCGGATGGACATGTCCGATGGAAAACAAAAATTTTGTAGGAAGTGGGAAGGTGACAAGTTACGTAAGGCAGCATTTTCAAAAATTTTAATAATTGTGCGATTCATTTTGACGTCTGTTACTTTGAAGTTTCATTGTTTGTCATTTTCCTCTTGGTTCTCTTATGTTTTAGCGCAGATAAATTTTGTTCTGCGTAGATAAATTTAAGACTTACAAAGTAATGAGTTTTTCGAAATTTAACACCACATTTTATGGACTGTTCTCGGAATTAAAAATAAGGCGATCTTAAAAAAGTCGGTAGTAAGAACACCTGGCAGATGCATTGTGCCAAAACAACGCCATTACTCTGCCTTTTTTAGGCGAGTGAGAACAAGGTCATTTGTTGAAAATTTTTCAGAGGAACACAGCTATTTTGACCCGAATTTTTTTATCTTTACCTTAAATCGTAATGGCTTGGAGTTTTTAAAGCAAAAAAAAAGATAAAAATAAATAATATACGCTGCTGGCGCAACGTTGCTGTTGCCGAACGACAACTGTCAGCGCTTTTGCCACTTGTAGCGAGTAGATCAAGCGGACGTGTTTAATATACACGGTGTTTACGTGTTTCACGTAAACATTCCGCCCGCCTTGCAGTGTCTGCAAACTAAAAAAGATTAGTAGGGTTCTAAACAGATATTTTAAGTGAGTAAAATAAAAATATTCATTTTTAATATTCAGTGCATATCTTATAACATACGAGTGTAATTTGCTCACTTGTTATTTTGATTAGGGTAGGGTAGGGTAGAGTAGGGTAGAGTAGGGTAGAGTAGGGTAGAGTAGAGTTGAGTAGAGTTGAGTGGAGGGTAGAACCAATACGTTTTTAATGAGTAAAATTTTCTTTTATTATGGGTGGAGTTTCTCATATCGGGTTCGGCTTGAATTATTTTACTCGAGTCCAAACAGTGATCTTGGGTTAGGATCGCTGTTTTTGACGAGATTGGATTCCGAGTAAATAGCGGGGTGTATTTATCGGAAGATCGTTTTTTCTTGCTGAGTGGATTAAGCCTATCTTGTTTCGCCTTTTTTCTTGGTCGGTTGATTGAAGTTCTCATCTATTGTGTGAGAACGACGGGTTGGTGAGTTATTGGCGATGACTCGAGGAGCTCGTGGCAGTGAAGAAAATTTGGGTTTGATTTCTTTGGGTGCTATGGCAGATGACTTTTTGGGTTTAAAGTCTTGGGTGGTGCCAAATGGGTTATTGGACCAGTCTTCTGCTTTTGGATATTCTGTCATAGCAATATGTCTCGAAATCTTACGTTCTTTACAATGTGAGTTCTTTTTGTTGGGGTTGGGTTCTTCTTTCGGTTTTTTTAGCAGAGTCAAGTAGTCGTTACTTTTAATTGTGTTGTGTAACGACACAATTTTGTTGGGTTTTGACTCAAGAACCGGTCCAGAAAGAATCCATCCAAATTCGGATTCTTGCGCTAGTAAGCATCCGCCTAGATTGCGCTGAACACCACAGTGAATAATGGTTGGATAAACATCACAGCCGATGATCACATCCACGGGTCGAGACATATAAAATTGGGGGTCTGCCAATTTGTGGCCATACAGGGTCTCACATATGCTCGAATCAATCGAGTGTGTGGGTAAATCACATGTGAGAGTCTTCATCACCAGAGCCTGGGCCTCAATTTTAAGGGTTGGATTGATTGAGGATCGCAATGTCAGCTCACAGCACTTTGTCGGGTTTGCAGAAACTGTCTGGTTAGACCCGTTATCTGCGCACCTATTGATCGGGTTGCAAGACCAATTCGTTTTCTCAGGCGCTCTGTTATAAATGTTGCCTCAGATCCAGAGTCAATGAGGGCTCTTGCTGTGTGTGTGGCTCCTTGGTGTTCTATACTGACCATTGCCGTCCTAGTAGAGTCTTCTTTCTGCTGGCCACAAAGTGTGAAGAAACTGCCTTAGATTCTTCGAGCTCATTTGTTGGGTTAGTGAGTGTAGAGTTAGTGGACTGTATGTGTGTTGAAAATGCCTGACTTGTAGAGCTTTTTCGCTCAGCTGTTTCTTTGGCTTGAGCACTCGTGCTTGGGGTGGGTTCTGGTTCTGTGATACTTCTGTGCAATAAGGAATTGTGCCTTTTATTGCAGTATCGACAGTTATATCCGCTCCTACAGTCATTTATTCCATGGGAGACTGCTAGGCAGTTAAAGCAGCATCCAGCTTGTGAACTGTGGCTAGGCGATCATCCACTTTCATGGAGATGAAGCTTGGGCACTCCCGAAGAGTGTGCTCGCTATTGCAAAGCTTGCAGATAGCTCCATCAGCTTCATATTCGGGTTTGGATTTTTGTGTGTCAGGATTTTTTGACAAATTTTTGTGGTACGAATTAATGCGCTTTTCTGCCCATCTGGGTCCAGAGCTACTGGAAGGGTTTGGTTGACTAGGTTTTTTGTAGACAAAACCTTTAATGTCGCCAACCGATTCGAGTGTTTTAAACTTGTGGGCCAGAAATTTGTCCAGACTTTTCCATTCAGGAATTATGGAGTTATCGATTAGAGAATTTTCAAAGTCCTCTAAGATACTCTTGGGTAGTCTGGTAGAGCAAATGTACACTAAGATAGGATCCCAACTATCCGTATCTATCTCTAGGGTTTTTAGGGTCCAAAGACAATTATTTATTGTCCTTTGGAGTGTCTTGATAGAGCTTCCTGACTCTATAAGAACTTGTGGCAAATTAAGGAGGGTTTTGAGTTGCGCGTTTATTTGCATTCTTTTATTTTCGTACTGGTCGACGAGATTACTCCACGCCATAAAAAATCCTTCATTTGTCAATGGGGCATTTTTTATTATGTCCTTAGCATCGCCGCGGGTTTTTTGCAGCAAATGGAAAAGTTTTTCAACGTTGCTTAATCGGGTATTGTTTATGTATAGGGCCGTAAACAGGTCCCTAAACGTTGACCATGTGGCATAATCCCCATTGAAAATGTCAATGTCGCAGGGTGGAAGATTTATTGATGGGTAATTTTCAGAAGCTGGGGTCGATTTCGAGGGTGAAGTTTTGGGTTTTTCTTTTATAGCCTTCATGATTTCAATATGCTCTGTTATTGAGGCATAGCAGTTAACATATGCTTGGTACGTCTTCCGGTACCTTGCCTTGAATTTTTCCTTGTTTAAAGGCGCTTGTGGGTCTTCAGGCTTTTCCCGCACAGTTTCGTATGCTGCCTGAAATTTGTCGAACAAATATTGCAGCTGCTTTTTTTGCACTTCCAGCACATGAGAAGTCTGATCTGCGAGTTGGGTATTAGTATGCCACTCTTCCAACTCCATAATGTCATTTGAAAAATTAACATATATGGTCAGCGACATTTTAAGAATTTGCGATTTAAGGGTTAAGGGTGGTAGAGGGTTAAAAATTTTATGGGTTCAAAAAAAACTTTTTTTTAAAAAAAAAATCTCAAATTTAGAGTTATATTTGGGTTAAGGGTCTCACCAAGTACTTTTATTGAGATAAAATAAGATTTTAATTAATTTGTATTTAGGGTGCTAATAGGTTAGCAAGCAAAAATTTTGCAAATTTTGAGTTTAAAATTTAATTTATATTGAAATCGCCGAAAAATTCCAGAAAAATTGAAAAAAATTGTTAAAAAAGGGTTAAGGGTCCTTAATGGGTTAAGGAATCACAATGGGTTAAAAAATTTTTTCAAATAAAATAAATTTTTAACAATATCGGGTAAATTTTAAAAATCCCGGGTAAATTTTTTTTTCGATAGGGTATCACAAAAGTTTTTCTCGATGTGGCAACACCAAATGAGAAACCTTTTCTATTGTTTAAAGAGTGTGTATGTACGTATGTATATACACATAAACGAAAGAGTGGGTGGGTAACGAGCAAAGAAGTTAGCAACAACTAAATCAGCTGCGAAATCTTTAACTCAGTGCAAGCTTGCATAGCAAAATTAATATAATTTTATTTTTAATTTGTTATCCACAATATGTGATTTTAAAAGTGTTTAGTGAAATATTTTTTATTGATGTTAACTCTTCGGCAGCTAAAAAATAATGAAGACCATCCGACATGTGCGATGTGTGTGAGGGCAACGAAAAAAGTCCCGTTACTTTATCGAACTACATGTACGTCCGACATGTAGTATCGTTTGAGCATGGTAGAAGAATACAAGTAGATGCACTAGATGAGAGCATACTGCCGGAGATGTCAAAACTAAATAAAAGTTTTTATTTATTTTTTTTTTCCATTCGCAAAACAGCTAAATTTGACAGAGACGGCAGTATGGAAAGAGAGCACAGTCAGCGCTGCATATACCTCTATCCTTATACCATGCGTTTGAGGGCCTCTATACTTTTCTGAGCAAGTTGAATGCAGCTTTCACATTATTCCACACGTGTGACAAACACCATGGTGGCACAAATTAGTGTGAAATAGCAGCGTTCAAACTGTTCATACCTGGGTGACACATGGAGGTTGGTTTTTTTGTTGTTTATTTTTTTGCAAAGGCGTTCGCTGTTTGACCAAATATATTTGTCTTGCCCACCTTACCGTTGAAGTCACCAAGCACGATTTTACATCGTGACATGACAGCGCTCGTAAGCATATTCAAGACGCTCATAGAAAGTTTATTTGGTCTCATCGTGCTTGTACGATTGCATCGTTCCAGAACAGCTTCATCGTTTCATTGATATATTTAGAGTGCAACAAAAATTAATGGAAGAAGTACGTAACTTTGCCTAGTCTATAGACCACATGGCCTCGCTAGTCCATGGGTCTAGTTTTTAGTCTTCTTAGAAGTATATATAGAGTCAGACTGCTTTTGGCTGCTTCTGTGGCACAGTTTATGCTCAGTTTGAAAATGCCTTCCTTATAGATTGCATCGCTTGAATAGGGTCTTGTCTCCGCCGCGTAGTAAATAGCATAGTCCCATTAACGTCCTTTTTTGGTGAACTTAAACATTCTTGCAGGAAAAGGCATTAATTTAATTAATTGCTGAAAAATACCAACCTCACTGGCTGCAACCTCTGGCTGAGCTGCATTCATTTAATTTATCTGCCGCGATATAATTAAAACTACTAATTTGTATTTTATCAGTTATCTATAACGTTACTAACTATACTGATGTTGAAAATTGATGGCAACCTGGCAGTTCAGTGATGTAGCAAATTATAAAGAATGTCAAATAATTGAATTTATGTATGTGTAACACTTCATATATTGCGATAATGTTATGTTTTTTATTGTAAATATGATAGTTATGTATTGTACGAATGTATTGGTGTCAATCAAAATGGCTAGCTTCAAAAGCATAATTTATCATTTCAACAGTCTTTTCGATCTAAGCCAAAAGCACAAAAGATGTAAGATTTGTATAGCTCATATTTGTTATATCTACAGTCAATATTTAAGTTTTGTATTTTCCTATAAAATTTAGAGAATAAACGCCATTGAAAACAAGACTCATACTCTGTCAACTCGAGTCTTTTATTTAATAATTTGGAGGCTTATTCAAGCTTCAAGCTTATGATATCGAAATAGCAACATTTTTTATTCTATCTTCTGAGGAATATTTCTAATTCTAAATTTCTACACACTTGCACTTTGAGCCTCGACTTTTTTGCTTTCACAAAATAACAATTTGGGCCTTTGTTTGTCGCCATAAGACTTTCCGCTGATTACAAATCAAAATTAGATATTTACTCAGTTATTCATTGACAAAAGTGGTTCGTTAATGCCCGATAAAGAGTCTTTAAAGCGGATCAGTCTGAGGAAGAACAAGGGAATTCTACTAGCCAGATTTATTGATTTTAACGATATGCCAGTGGAACGTTCCCCAACAAAAATGACCGCTACGTCTGCCAACGAACCATCAACGCCATTAAATTATGCCACCACCACTGCTACACCAGCTGTCGTTTCGGAAGGTAGAGATATAGGTAGGGATATAGAGTTGCTTGAAATGAAAAACGAATTTTGTAGACAAATGCATACTATGCAGAAGATGCTTCTTTCAAACAACCAGCAGCTGCAAGGAACAGTAAGTAGCTTTCGAGAAGAGATGCGTCAGTATGCTACGTCAATGCAGCAGCAGTCACAGCCGACGCAGCAGCCGTCACAGCCGGTGTATCTAACGTCACAGCCGACACAGCAATCATCAATGCCGAGTCAGCAGCAGTCACAGCTGACACAACATTTGTCAATGCCGACGCAGCAGCAGTCACAGCCGACACAGCAATCGGCAATGCCGACTCAGCAGCAGTCACAGCCGACACAACATTTGTCAATGCCGACACCGCAGCAGTCACAACCAACGCAGCAATCGTCAATACGGATTCAGCAGCCATCACAGCAGACCCAGCCGATACATCTAACGTCACAGTCTATGCAACAACCAGGTTTCTTTATACAGCCGTTACAGATGCAATCGATGCTCAGCCAGATTCCATGCAAGTCGATCTCACAATGTAACAACCATGGCGAAATGCTCCATTTTCACTATCTTCAGAAGTTGCACACAGGCAGATAAAAGTGTACCCTCTGTCGCCATTTTCAGATCATGGAATGTTAATGTTAATGTTGTGTGGTGGAGATGCGTACTGCGACCTAAATGAGATCTATTGTACCTCCTTCTCAAAGCTCCGCTGGGTTTGCGGATTACAGAATTTCATCCAGCCCTATTTCTCTAATGAATTTGAGAATATTCTTAGGTTCAAGGGATGAAACCTGCTCTAGACTCAGCTCATAATTCCCCAGTGCTAGTTTACGTCTGCGAGCCACGGCGTCGCAGTTTGTAAGTAGGTGTATTGGAGTCTCCTCTGCTTCTTCACAGAAACGGCAGTTACTATCGGTCTCTATGCCCAATTTCATCAGGTGGTATTTGAGTTTACAGTGTCCTGTAAGGAACCCCGTTAGAATCCTAAGATTCGGTTTGCCTAAGCTTATGCACAATTTTGCTCTCCGAGTGTTAAAATCTCTGAGGAGCAATTTGGATTGTCTTAGCTTTGGGAGGCTTTTCCAAAGGTTTGATCGTTTATGCCTCTCCTCCCTTCTTAGTTCTTCTTTTATAGAATGTGTGCCCAATCCGCAGAATGGTTCTGGCCCTATAAATTTTGTGGCTGCACCCTGTCGTGCTAGTCCATCGGCTTCTTCGTTACCCTGTATTCCTTTGTGTCCTGGGACCCAAAGTATAGTAACAGTGTTATTCTTGCCTAGTTCGTTGAGTTTTGTTAGGCATTCCCATGTTATTCTCGATGATATCTCACAGGAAACTAATGCTTTGATTGCTGCTTGGCTGTCTGACATCACAACTATATCCTGACCTTTGTATTTACGGTCCAGATTGAATTGTGCACACAGCTGTATTGCTAGGATCTCCGCTTGGAAGATACTGGGTGTTGTCCCCATAGGTTCAAAGTGCTTGGTTCTTGGCCCGTACACCCCTGCGCCTATACCTTCCAATGTCTTGGACCCATCTGTATACCATGCTATACTGTGTGGTTTCTTGACCTGCGATATCATCTCGCTGTCCCACTCTTTCTTGGTGCTAAGCCTAATTCCGAAGTGTTTTTCGAAGTTATACCTTTTTACTATATAGTCTCTTGGTAGATCGATGTAGGGAGTGTGCTTTGCAATATCCTCCTTCTCTCTACTGCTGATAGTTTTACCTGAACCTGTCCCCTCTTTTACAATGCACAACAGAGTTCGCTTGGCTACTCCCTCTATGACAAGGTGTAAGGGTGTTAGGTCCAGAATTACTTCTAGTGCTGCTGTAGGGCATGTTCTCATGGCCCCTGTGATGCATACACAGGCCAGTCTCTGCACCCTTGTTAGCATATTACTCATTGTGGTTAGCTTGGTTCTCTCAGCCCATGCTATTGCACCATAGGTGAGGATGGGTCTCACCATCATGGTATACATCCAGCGGAGAATTGTTGGGTTACAACCCCAGCTTTTCCCCGCCAGGCTCCTACATACCATGAGTGCTCGCGTTGCTTTGTTTATAGTTACCTCTGCATGTCTTCTCCAGAGAAGCTTTGAATCTAGTGTAAGTCCCAGATACTTTACTTCTCCTTTGAAGGGAATTTCAGTGCCATCCATTCTCATTGTTCGGAGGTTTGGCAGGCTTCTTTTGTTAGTGAAAGGTACTATGGTGGTTTTCGCTGGGTTGATACTTAATCCCACTGTGTTGCACCACTCCTTTGTTACTGACAGTCCTCTGTGTATCAGGTTACAGAGTGTATCCTCGAACTTCCCTCTCGCTATTAAGGCGATGTCGTCTGCGTAACCCTGACATTTTATGCCATTCTCGGTTAGCATCGTTAATAATTCGTCCACAACAAGACTCCACAGCAGTGGAGAAAGGACTCCGCCTTGTGGGCAGCCTTTTGTTGTTTTGATTCTTATAGTGGTGTTGCCCACTTTTGTTTCTGCAGTTCTAGTGCTAAGCATTTGGCATATCCATCTGCTGAGCGTATCATTTACTCCTTTTTTGTGTAAAGACTTCTTCACAGCCTCGTGAGAAGTATTATCAAAGGCTCCCTCTATGTCTAGAAAGGCACAGAGTACGGTTTCTTTGTTTTTGAAAGCTGACTGGATGTTGCTAGCCAACTGGTATAGAGCAGATTCTGTAGACCTGCCCGCCCTATACGCGTGTTGACAGGGGTGCATTGGTGCCTTCTCCAGAATCTTAGTTCTTATATAGTTATCTATTACCTTTTCCATTGTTTTAAGTACAAATGAGGTAAGGCTAATGGGTCTAAACGACTTTGGTAGCGTGTAGTCTATTTTCCCTACTTTTGGTATGAAGGTGACTATCGCCCTTCTCCATTTCCTTGGGATATAGCCCAGCGCAAGGCTGCTTCTAGTTATTTTGACTAGGTGAGGCAATATAGTTTCTGCACCTTTTTGTAGAAGTGCAGGAAAGATGCCGTCTACACCTGCTGATTTGAATGGTTGAAAGGTTCTGAGTGCCCAATCTAGACGAGCCTTAGTACAAATGCTCGTTGCAAGTTTCCATTCTTCTTGATTTGGAGTGATCTGCCTGTCTGCTGTCTCATACTCAGTTACCGGTGTACTGCCCGGGAAATGAGTTTCTAGAAGGTGACTGGCTCGTTGCTCTTCTCTAAGCGTATAGCTTCCGTCTGGCAATAGAAGTGACATTTTTGTCTCCACTCTGCCTTTAGCCATTGCTTTGTGTATCCTGGCTGCTGCTGGCGTGGAAGAAATGTCTTCACAGAAGGTTCTAAAGCTCTGTCTTTTGGCTTTCCTGATTTCTTTATTATACTCCGTCAGAGTCGCCGTGTAGTTGTGCCATTCTCCGTTGCGCTTTGCGGCATTAAAGCTGCATCGCACCTTCTTCCGGAGTCTGGTCAGCTCAGCGCTCCACCAAGGAGTATGTTTTGTTCTTGCCTTGTGCCCTGTTGGACAGCTAGATTCGTAGGCATTATATACTGCATTGTTTACTTGCTCTACATAGCATTCAAGTTCTAGGATGTTACTAATTCTACTCCTAGCTTTTACGTTCTGTAGGTTTTCTTTCAGGTTGTTGGTGTATGTGTCCCAACTGGTATTTCTTGGGTTTCTTTTGGGTTCTGTCTCTTGACATTTCGCCCCAAATCTAAACTCTATTATTCTATGGTCAGACATTGAAGGTTCCATTGATACCCTCCATTCCCTAATCATATCCCCCACATCTGGGCTTCCTATGGTGAGATCTAAGACCTCTTCTCTAGCCCTAGTTACAAAGGTAGGTGTTACCCCCACATTGAAGAAGTCTAGATTACTACTTAAAAGAAATTCTAAAAGGTACTCACCTCTGGTGTTGACGTTGGTGCTTCCCCAAATTGTGTGGTGCGCGTTGGCGTCACAGCCGATGATTAGTGGAAGGTGCTCTTTCCTGCAATGCTCCACGAGTCTTTTTATCTCCGCTGGGGGAATGTTGACATCGTCCCCAGGAAAGTAAGCGGATGCGATCACTATGGTGCGGTGCTTGCCATCAGTTTCGATGTGAGTCTCGATAACTGAAAGGTCCCGCGTCATAAATTCTGAAAGACAAATATAATTAATATTTTTCTGCATTAGAATACATGCTCTGGGATTGATTATTCTCTGGTCCCAAGTTACCTGACCCTCTTTGCAGTAGAGGCCACTTACTTTTCCCCTGTAGCACCAGGGTTCTTGGATCAGCACGAAGCCCAGTTGTTCTGTGGTAAACCTCCGAGCAATAACTGCCGAAGCAGCTTTTGCATGGTGGAGGTTTACTTGGGCAAATTTCGTGCTGGTTACTGTGCCGATCGTCATAGCACTGGACTGCTGCCCCGGTCTTCTTCAGGCAGCGTTGCTACTACCTCAGTCGGAGGTTCGCTTTTACAACCATCAATCGTGAGAGCGGCGAGGTTCATGCCCTCTGCTTGATCTTCGATTGAAGGTGTTGCGGTGATGACCGAGACGGAGGCGAACTTCTCCGTAACAACTTCACCAGTTGGTTGTATTGGTGGCGTTGCGTCTTTTCCTTCATTTGGAGTCGCAGATGTGGCTTCTGTGGACGATACCACTGTTGACGTTACAGCTGTGGGCGCTGCAGCTGTGGATGTTGCTGCTTTGACCGGTTTGGTTGGTGGCGATTTTGTGCCCAACACCGGAATGGTTCCAAAGCGGAAGCTGATAGTGGAGCCCCTTGACTTGATAGTCTCAAGTGACTCCCTATCTATCGAGAACGTGAGCATATGCCCACTTCCCTCATCCTTGGAGCTCAATATCTTCCAATACTTAGTATTGAGACCATCGTTCTGGGCGGCAATTAGTCCCATCGATCTATTGATCTCCGTGCTTGAACTTCTTGGCAAGAACATTCTAACGGTATGCCCTTTTGGGACCTCCTCCCCTAGGCAAGCCATAAGTTCTAGCCCTTTCCATTGCTCGAGCTTTGGTGCTGCTGCTCGCAGCCATTCTGCTGTTGAGGGATTCGAACAGTCGACCAGTAACATGCCCGGACGAAAGTGAATTCCCTCAAACTGTAGCTTGGTGGACCAGCCCTTCACTACTTCGCTCAATATGGCTTCTTCTAGCTCCGAGAGCTCATCCGGACTTAGCATTTGCCGGGGGTATTCTTTGGGCAGAACCGCTATTTGGATGCCCTTAGTTATGCTTGCATAGCTTTTTCTATTTTTCTGAGGTTCTGGCTCGGGTACCTTAGCCCCTGGCACTGACCTACTGTTGCTTCCAGGAGCTATTCTGGCCTTCTTGCTCTCTGGACGTTGAGGAGGCGTTATCTCGCTGCAGCTCCTCTTCGTTGCCTCTGGTACCGGTGCTTTACCCCGATGCTCTACCGCTCTTTCATGAGCTACTTCGGGTGCCATGCCCTGTTCCAGATAGCGCAGATACCATCTTACGCCTGCTCCACTAAGGCCGACTCTTAGTGGGTCGTCTAGCCCTCCTGGCTCCCCGCGCTGAGGGAGGTGGACACGGCGACGTCTACTGTGGAAGGGCTTGTGTTTTTGCCCTTCTTCTGATTCCCTTTTCTGTGCCGCATCCTTGGATGTTGACGCAGTTTCCGAGATTGGGATACTTTTTGGAGCCGACGTCGTATCATCCCGGTGTTCTTCCGGGGGAATTTTTACAGGATGTGATCTCCTGGGGCTCGCAGTTTTTCTTTGGTGGCTGGTACTAGGCCTTTGACCGCTGTGGATGGTATGCTCCACTCGATCTTTGCCGTACGGGTGCCTCCTCATCTGTGTGCTCCAGTGTCTGTGATCATTATGGATTCTATGCTCCACCTGATCATTGCTGCGTACAGTCCTATTGACTTGTGTTCTGGCTGGCGGAGGAGGATTTCTCCTAGGTTTGGTGCCTTGCCATTGACCTTCCTCTTGGAATCTCTGTTCCATGAGGTCTGCTGCTCTGCTTGCGGTGACTCCCCGCAAGTCTTCCTGTTTGTTGTGTTTTGTTTTTTTGTTTGTGCTCATATTTAAGATTCGACCGGTAGCTCGTGTCCGAGGACAAAAGCGTCGCAGTCTATGTTTTATGGCTGGGAAAGGGTGGTCAACCATGCCAGAGCCCGCATACCATGGTAAGGCCACAGTTACTTCATGAGGCGGCCTGTTATCATGAAGGCTCCGTTCCAATACAGTCGGTATACCCCCTGACTGCAAACCATCCAATGGGCACGGTGCGCATGACACCCTGGATTAGGGGGGAGTAACTTTTAGTTGTCGCTTCACAAAAGATGCAGGCTCTGCTGAGCTGTAGGGTTATGCCCTACAGGGAGGAACTAATCCAACCGGCAGTATTGTGTCATTGCAACTTAAGCCCCTACATCGCGTCAAGATTGTTACTCGGAGTAGGGGTTTCAGATCATGGAAACGCTCAGGGAAACTTTTGGGAGGCCAGATCAACTCATAAAGAGCCAAATTGAAAAGGTACGTGCTGTGCCCTTACTTGTTGAAGGTAATCTAGAAGCTTTGATTGATTTTGCTAAAAAAAATGGTGAACATGGCAGCATTTTTACAAGTAGCTCATGGCGAGCATCATCTAAGTAATCCTACGCTGTTAAGCGAGCTCATCGCAAAACCTCCCATGTCACGTCAGATGCAGTGGGCCGAAAAATTTTTTTGCTAGAGCGGCCGCCGACCATACTCGACTTTAGTCAATGGCTAAGCTGTCTGCGGCGTTTGGCCAATATGGTAGTGGATGCATTGCCAACTTCATCGATGCTGCGCCCCTAGTAAAAAACTATCGAAAGATAGCCTCTAACACCTTAACACCAGACGTGAGAAAACACTTTGCGGGAGTGAGTGTAGCGCAAAGAAAATGTCTCGCCTGTGATGACCAGTGCCACACATTAACTAATTGTCAATATTTTTTACAGCTAGCCGTAGATGACCGCTGGAAAAAGGTTAAAGATGCTCAGGCTTGTTTCTCCTGATTGAAGAAGGGCCACCAGACAAATATCTGCCGGCAGCGATGTCGCTGTGGAATCGACGTTATCAACGATCGCATCATCAGCTTCTACATGTCAAACCAACAAATCAGACAGCAACTCCACAATCATTAACGACGTCAGCGTCAAATGTTCTGACGCGCATTTCAGAGGGTCGAAATTGCCATGCAGATGGGTGCAAAAGAAGCCAACAAATTTTGTTCCAAGTTCTTCCAGTGCGGTTGCATGGAGCCACCGAAGTCATCACTACATACGCGTTTGTTGATGATGGAGCAAATGTCTCAATGGTAGACCAGAGCCTTGCTCGGCGCTTGGGAATTCGCGGACAACCTGATTCTCTTAGTCTACAGTGGCTCAATCATCAAACATCGACGAAGCGAACAGAAATAGTTGATCTGAGAATTAGTGGCGTTAATGAAGGTGCAATGGTTTTTGATATGAAAAACGTTTATACACCAACGGACTTAGTATTGCCAGTTCAAACTTTTGAATATGGTGAGCTTGAAGAAAACAGTACTGCTCATTTTAGAGGGTTGCCACTGCAAGACTATCAGGATGTCCAGCCACAAATAATTCTAGGTCTTGCGCACGCATTTCTGACCGTACACATTGAAGTTCCACGTACGTCGCTGACTTCTATACCAATATCAGTGGAAACTCGGTTAGGGTGGATGGTGTATGGACCGACCAAAAACGAAATGCTCAGAGCGGACGCGAGACACGTTTTACATTTTAGAAGAGATGATAAATTTAACAACGTTTTTGCAGAGAAGCTAATGTTCACCCACCATTGCGCAATATATAAAAAATGTTAATTCTAATCGTTTTCTAGAAGAGTAACCACGGGCCGTTGTCGCAATAACTGAGAAACATTATGTGGATGATGGCTGGCAGGCTGTCATCAAAATACATCAGGCGGGAGGCTTTTCGTTTCGAAACATCGTATCTAACTCGAGCAAAATAAAAGCTGCTGCTGGCAATGCTGCTGGTGACTCAAAAGACTCTGTCAACATCGAAGGTGAAACAGAGAGAATTTTAGGCATGCACTGGCTGTCGCAAAAATATGGTTTTGTTTTTAAATTGCAATTTGATAAAGTGCCAAATGAAATTTTTAACTTCAGAAGAAAGCCCACAAAACGTGAAGTCCTTTGTGTTAATATGTCAGTTTTTGACCCTTTTGGCTTTTTAGCAGATTTCATGGTTTCAGCTAAGGTGCTGATGCAAGCGGTATGGAAAGCAGGACTGCAATAGGATGATCCTCTGAATGATCCTCCGCTAGAAAGTTTGGATGCAGGAATTACCTGAGGTAGGGAAGTTTGGAGTGCCCCGCTGTTATTTCGGTGACTTTGAGAAGGCACAGTTGGATCTGCATGTATTTGTGGATGCAAGTGAAGAGGCAATGGCAACGGTAGCGTATTGGAGAGTGGATAGTAGAAATACATTTAAAATAGCATTTGTTGCAGGAAAGAGCTCATGTGCTCCCACTAGATACCACACCATACCAAGCAGCAGTTTTGGGTGTGAGGCTATTGCAAATGGTGGTGAAATGTCATAATGTTAATATTAATAAATTTGTTTTCTGGACCGACTCCCACACGGTTATTCGATGGATCCGCTCGGACCATGAAAAAAATAAGCAATATGTTGCAAATCGCGTGTCGGAAATTCTTGAGAGTAGTCGTATCGAAGACTGGTGGTGGTGTCCAGGTTCTGACAACCCGGCCGATGAAGCGACGAGATCAAAATTTCCAAGAAACTATCATTGGCCGAAAGAACCGCTTATAAGACTCGAAAGCGACAGAAGCGAAGAAGAGCTTCGGGCAAAACATTATCTTCTGGCAGCTTGGCAATTGAATTTAGTTGTACCACATATAAAACGGTTTTCAAAATATTCCAGGTTCGAAAGAATGATGGCTTGGTTGTTCCGTTATTACAACAACCTTCGAAGGAAAGGGTGGCAAGAACAAAGGTTATGTGGAGAGCTGACAGCGTTTGAAGAGCTATCAGCTGAAAAATACATCTGTCGCTGGGCTCAAGTGTAATCTTTCGAAAGCGAGCGTAAACAATTATTTCGTGGTGAACCAATCTCAATAAACAGTTCATTATTAAAGTTGAACCCACTTCTTGATGAAGATGACCTGCTTCGGGTAGAAGAAAGGATTAAACACGCTCTCGTGTTACCAAAGGAGGCTAGGCAGCCTATCATCTTAGCGAAAAATCATCCACTGACCTTTCTCATCGTGCAACACTTTCATGCAAAACTATTTCACATCAATCAGGCCAACTGTTGCCTGATGAGATCAGGCAACGTTTTTGGGTTCCAGCCATAAGAAGCTTAGTAAACACAATGCAATTACGATGTACATTTTGCAAAATCCGCAGGGCCAAGCCCAGAGGGTGGATTCTGAAAAACGCTAAAGCTAAATCTCCACCGCTAAAGCTAAATTTATAGTTTTTAGCGATATTGCAATTCTGAAAAACTCCATCATGCTAAAAATTTAGAGACTGAACGAGCTGTTAACGAAGAATAAAATTAAAGCTGTCATTGCTAAATTTTTAGCGATTGATGCAATTCTTAACTTTTTTTTAGCGATTTACAGAAACTCTAATTTTATTTTTAGCTACAATTTTGGAGTCCAATATTTTTTTGCTGCTAAGTTTAAAATTAAAAGATTTTTAAATTAAAATCGTAATTTTTGATATATTTATTAAGAAAAATTAAAGCTTTGTCTCTTTCGAATGTTTTCAAAGAGAAATATACCAATTTAAAGCATTTTTCCAAAAACTTGCTATTTGTATTTATCAGTTGTATTAATATTAGGGGTATTCACGTTTCAGTGCACTTGCCTGTGCAGATGAAGACTTGTGCAGTTGTGCAGTTATGTTTTCGTGAACAAACCACTACCACTTTTTCCAATCTGTCAAATTTTTCAATGCACGCAAGTGCACAACTGCTCAAATCTTCAAGTTTTAGGCTACAGTAGAAAAGCACTTGTGCAGATTTTTGACGCACGTGCATTTTGATTTTGTAAAGTGCACAAGTCCTCAACTGCACTGG